>PVJC01004477.1:0-63937 GCA_004026665.1 Murina feae
GACGCAGTGAGGAACTGTGTCTGCCATCGCCACCATGGGTGCTTTCCAGTGGAGGTGCGGGGCTGCAGGCGGCTGGGTTAATTTGCATACTGCTGCTCTGATTGGATGGTGGGCGTGGCTTACTCTGTCTCGGAGAAACGGTTAATTTTACTATTTCTCTTTTATTAGTTTAGATAACATAAACTGATGAACAAAAACAGATCCAGAGACAGAGAAACATTGATCAGATGCTCAAACCTCAGCGGGAAGGTAGGGGAGGATGGGGGTAAGGGGAAGAGATCAACCAAGAGACTTGTATGCATGCATATAAGCATAACCAATGGACGCAGACAACAGAGGGTGAAGGTGAGGGCAGGCTTGCGGGGGGGTGGGAGAGAATGGGAGGGGAAATGGAGGGATAACCACACATTTGTAATACTTTAATCAATATAAAAAAAGAAAGAAAATGGGGATAATTATTAGGCATGTTCAAAGGTGAACTTCAGTGTTGAGTCAGAGAGGAAAGTCAGAGGCAAATAGGGATTGAAGAATCAGGCATTGAGGTGGAGATCCAGGATGATGAGAATGGAGCCACCCCAGTGAGAGGAGGTGGAGGGCCACTTCAGGTGCATTGGCAACAAAGGCAAGATTCTCACATGAAGCTTTCATCAACGTTCAGCATTTTTGCCCATCCGAACCCATTTCAAAGGAAGTCAGGACCTTTAAAAACTGACAAATAATAAATCTCTGAACTATCCCACCCTGGAGATATGCCTTTTAGGAAATTTCTCCATAGTATTCAAGGGGCAGAGGCAGTTTATTTAAAGTATAATGACTCATAGTGTACACTCTGGCCACAGAGTGTCTAAGGTTCAAATCTTGGTGTTTCCATTTACTAGCTGTGGGATCCTGGTCAAGTTCTTAGTTATTCTGAGACTAATTTTTCTCCATCTTTTAAAGGGAAAATAAAAATAGTGCCTACCTTATCTTAAAAAAAAAAAAGAATTGTGTCATCCCTAAATATTAGGCAAAATTAGCATGAGATTTTTTTTTATTATTTCAACTCTTTTTACCTTTTTCAAAAAAATATATTTTATTGATTTTTTTACAGAGAGGAAGGGAGAGGGATAGAGAGTTAGAAACATCGATGAGAGAGAAACATCGATCAGCTGCCTCCTGCACACCTCCCACTGGGGATGTGCCTGTAACCAAAGTATATGCCCTTGACCAGAACCAAACCTGGGACCTTTGAGTCCGCAGGCCGACACTCTATCCACTGAGCCAAATTGGTTAGGGCAGCATGAGGTTTTTAGGTGAACAATGTATTAAAATACAGGATAATATAACAACTTAGTAATGCTTTCCCAGATAAAGGATAGATAACCAATTTAGGGGAGGAACAGTACAGTACTCAACATTATTAATACAATATACATGATCATTGAAATCAATTTTATTACTGTGTATGCTTTGCTTAGGATTCATGTTAACCACTGATCAGACCTCTTTCTAAAATAATCTGTGATAAAAGAGTTGTTGAGTGGTAGGGTAGGCAGCGTTGAGCACTTGCTGTTGAAAATGTGTTCATTGTGTAATAATTTATACATTTATATTTCAAATTATAAGCTTCTAAGACAAAATATTTCAGCAGCTGCAACAAAGTAAAAATGAAAATGAAAGGAGTTGAGAAATGATTGATTTGCACTTTTCCTTTTGCAACTGTCAGTTCCTCAGAGAACTATGACTTTGCATCTTATTCATCTCAGTATGATCAGGACCTAATACATCTCTGGCTCAGGAAATGTGTGTTGAATAAAAGAAAGAATGAAAAGAACAAAATAAGGAAAAAGATGATGGGAGAGAAAAAGAAGAAAAGTGGGAAGAGAAGGAAGAAAGGAAGATCTTAACTTTTTTGTTTTTATTTTCATTGTGGGTCAAATATTACTTGAATAGGCCCAGTGGGAGGAAACGGGATTCTAGAGGATCAGAATGCCAGAAGACACCACATTTCTGTAACTACTAACAGAATAATATGAGGAACCTGTATCTGTCTGCTACTTGGTCTTTCTTTGAATTGACTCCATCATTGGTTGGATCTTTACCAGTCTTCAAAGCCAGAAAGGTGAGAGGGCATTCAATCACTATTCCTTCCCCCATCATCTCCAAATCTAATTATTTACTTTCCAAATGCCTATCAGACCTGTCCCCTCCTTCAATTTTAACCTTGGATCTTTGATGTTAAAACAGGACAGCCCTGCTGGTTGCTTAGTGGTTAGAACATTGGCCCAAGTACCAAAGGATCTTGGGTTTGATTCCAGTTAAGGGGACCTACCTGGGTTGCAGGTTCCCCAGCTCCAGTAGGGATGCATGTGGGAGGCAACCAATCTATGTGTCTCTCATATCAAATTTTCTCTCTCTATACTCCTTCCCTATATTCTCTAGAATGAATGGAAAAAATATCCTCCATGAGGATTAAAAAACAAAACAACAACAAAAAACAAGGCATACCTAACTGGTTTGGCTCAGTGGATAGAGCGTCGGCCTGCGGACTGAAAGGTCCCAGGTTCTATTCTGGTCATGGGCATGTACCTTGGTTTCGGGCACATCCCCAGTAGGAGGTATGTAGAAGGCAGCTAATGGATGTTTCTCTCTCACTGATGTTTCTATCTCTCTCCCCTCCTCCCTGTAAGAAAAAGTCAATAAAATATATATTTTTAAAAATACACACAAAAAAAAACAGGGCACAAATCCTGAGAACTTTACTAAATATCCAGATTTATAAATACTCAAGTAAGTATAACTGAAAAATTTAAGTGCCCCTCTCAGACTCTGAGTAATAAATATAGGATGAAGGTTATTTCTAACCTCTTAGCATTAATGCTAATACTAAAATAAATTGCATTCTGCATTCTATTCCATCATTATTGTGATTATACTGCCATAAGCACCCTGAATCTGTGTACGTGATGGGGAATTCCATCCTTATTAAGATGCATAGAATGCCTTCTCACTAGTTACCTGACTAATATTACAACTAGCCAAATAGCAAAGATAAAAATGTTCCTAGAACACGATGTTGGAAGCAATTGGGGAAATTGACACTATCAACTTCTATGAGTATAAATTAGTACAGATACTTTAGAAGACAATTTAAAAGCATGCACCCACAGACCTAGCAATTTCACTTCTGGGAATTTATTTTATAGATATACTTGCATGTCTGTGAAATGATTTATGTGTTAGAATACAGATTATATTAGTCAAATATGTAAACAAACTAAATAGCCATTGTCATGGAACTATGGTAATTAATTTTAAATGTAACTTGCCTGAGCCACAGTGCCCAGGTATTTGGTCAAACATTATTGTTGCCCTGACCGGTTTGGCTCAGTGGATAGAGGGTCGGCCATTTAACAACAACAACAAAAACAACAACAACATTATTCTCTCTCATCACTGATGTTTCTATCTCTCCTTTTCTATCTAAAATCAATAAAAGTATTTTTAAAAAATAAATAAATAAAATAAAAAAATTTTTGATGGAAATTACTTCTTTTTATTTATTTATTTTGTTTTATTGCTTAAAGTATTACAACTAGTGTTAAATAGGTCTCTATTTTTTCCTCTTGACCTTCCCCCCTCCTCCCCTATCCCCCAGTGTCTTGTGTCCATTGGTCATGCTCATATTCATGCATACAAGTCCTTCAGTTGATCTCTTAACTCCCCCCCAACCCTCCCCAGCCTTCCAGCTGTGGTTTGACAGTCTGTTCAATGCTGTTCTGTCTCTGTCTCTGTTTATAAATTTATAATGGTCTTTATTATCCATAAATAAGTGAGATCATGTGGTATTTTTCTTTTATTGACTGGCTTATTTCACTTAGCATAATGCTCTCCAGTTCCATCCATGCTGCTGCAAATGGCAAGAATTCCTTCTTTTTTACAGCAGTATAGTATTCCATTGTGTAGATGTACCACAGTTTTCTAATCCACTCATCTGCTGATGGGCACTTAGGCTGTTTCCAAATCTTAGCTATGGTAAATACCAGATATCAAGCTGTATTACAAAGCCACTGTTCTTCAAACAGCTTGGTACTGGCACAAGAACAAACATATAGATCAAAGAAATAGAATAGAGAATCCAGAAATTGCCCCAAACCACTATGCCCAATTAATATTCGATAAAGGAGGCAAAAGCATACAATGGAGTCAAGACAGTCTCTTCAATAAATGGTGTTGGGAAAATTGGACAGATACATGCAAAAAAGATGAAAATAGACCACCAACTCACACCATACACAAAAATAAACTCAAAATGGATAAAGGACTTAAACGTAAGACGGGAAACCATAAAAATACTAGAGGAATACACAGGCAGCGAAATCACAAACATGTGCCGAAGGAATTTATTCACTGATACTGCTCATAGGGCAATGGAAGCTAAAGAGAAAATAAACAAATGGTACTACATCAAAATAAAAAGCTTTTGCACAGCAAAGGAAATCATCAACAAAACAACAAGAAAGCCCACTGCATGGGAGAACATATTTGCCAATGATATCACCGATAAGGGTTTAATATTCAACATTTACAGGGAACTCATACAACTTAGCAAAAGGAAGATAAACAATCCAATAAAAAAATGGGCAATGGACCTAAATAGACACTTTTCAAAAGAAGACATACAGAAGGCCGAAAGACATATGAAAACATGCTCAAAGTCACTAATTACACGAGAGATGCAAATCAAAACAACAATGCGATATTATCTCACACCTGTCAGAATGGCTATCATCAACAAATCAACAAACGACAAGTGCTGGAGAGGATGCGGAGTAAAAGGAACCCTTGCGCACTGCTGGTGGGAATGCAGACTGGTGCAGCCACTATGGAGGACAGTATGGAGTTTCCTCAAAAAATTAAAAATGGAACTTCCATGTGACCCTGTGATCCCACTTCTGGGAATATATCCCAAGAAACCAGAAACACCAATCAGAAAGGATATATGCATCCCTATGTTCATAGCACAATTTACCATACTAAGATTTAAAATAAAATTTGTATTTAATCTGAGTAAGTCATTATATGTTATGGTGTACAATAATTTTTATATTTTCACTTGAAACAGTATTATAATAATTTTAATTTCAATTTATTACATTGGTATATGCATTAACTACATTATAAATATACAAAACCATGTTTTTTATGAAGCTCATATATTTGTAATTTAAAATTTGAGTCATTAAAACTTAACCAGCAATTACAGCGTATTTCAGAACTCAATCTTTACTTCATTTTCCTCAATTATTACTATAAATGCAAGATTTATTTTAGTCCTTAAGTCTTTAAAAATGCTTAATAGAGCCATGACTGGTTTGGCTCAGTGGATAGAGCATTGGACTGCGGACCAAAAGGTCCCAGGTTTGATTCCGGTCAAGGGCATGTGCCTTGGTTGCGAGCACATCCCCAGTGGGAGGTGTGCAGGAGGCAGCTGATTGATGTTTCTCTCTCATCGATGTTTCTAGCTCTCTATTCCTCTCCCTTTCTCTCTGTAAAAAACCAATAAAATATATTTAAAAAAATGCTTAATAGAACTTTCAAATGGTAAATATAATTAACAGATTGTATCATATATTTAGAAATTACAAAGAGAATAAATCTTAAAAGTTCTCTCTGTCTTATAAACACACACACGCAACTTAGGTAAGGGGATGGGTGTATTAAATAATCTTATTGTGATCATCATTTCACAATAGAAACATATAAAATCATCACATTGTACTTGGCAATGTTATATGTCAATTATATTTCAATAAAGCTGGGGAATGGCAACACAACTTTTTAAAAAATATATATTTCTTTATTGATTTCAGAGAGGAAGGAAGAAGGAGAGAGAAATAGAAACATCAATGATGAGAGACAACCATTGATCGGCTGCCTCCTGCACACCCCCTACTGGGGATCGAGCCCGCAACCCAGGCATGTGCCCTTGGCCTGAATTGAACCTGGGGCCCTTCAGTCCACAGGATGACGCTCTATCCATTGAGCCAAGCCGGCTAGGGCAAGCACTTTTAATATTCATCCCAACTCCAATAATACTTCCTAGAGAGAGACGTCACAATGAAATCCATCAACACATGCTTCCAAGTTCCTCCCACACACAAATGATACACCTGTGATCTCTCCCCGTTGTATTACTGTAATTCAGTCAAGTTGGTTTTGGGTCATAAAAGTTCTATTTTTTATCTAACTTAAACAGTGAAGTCTTTTCTCTTTTTTCTTTCTTCCTATATTCCTTTCATACTTCTTATTGTTTTTGAATGACTTCCAGTGAGAGAAAAAAGAAATGGCAACTTCACACTGACATCTTAGAAATATTTTGAAGGTAAAAACAACAATCACAGCCTTAACCGGTTTGGCTCGGTGGATAGAGCGTCGGCCTGCGGACTGAAAGGTCCCAGGTTTGATTCCAGTCAAAGGCATGTACCTGGGTTGCGGGCACGTCCCCAGTGGGGGGTGTGCAGGGGGCGGCTGATCGATGTTTCTCTCCCATCGATGTTTCTGGCTCTCTATCCCTCTCCCTTCCTCTCTGTAAAATATCAATAAAATATATATTTAAAAAAAAAAAAAAAAAAAAAAACAACAATCACATGTGAGAAGTGAGATTTATGACGAGCAGTTTAGTGGAATATGGTATCATTCATCAAGATAGGAAACCCAGAGGTTTGATAAGATAAAAATAATTGAATTAAGTCTTATACATGTTAAGTTTGAAATGCTGTGAAATATTTAAGTGGAAATGTTAGGTAGGAAGTTGGAAAACAATACCTATAGCTCAAAGATGAGGTTTGGACTGGAGAGATTACCTAGAAAAGAGAAGCATCTGGCCCTGGATGAAAGCTTAGAGAACCCCAACATTTAGAAGTTGGTAGATGTGGGACCATGAGGAGGTAAGTCAGAGAGATAGAAAAAAAATCATGAGACTGTGATCTTCTAGTAGTCAAGAAAGAGAACTGGATGTTTCAAAGAAGAAGTAGTGAACTTGTCCAATGAAGCTAAAGGTAAAGTAAGATGTAGATAGAAAGGTGTGCACTGAATTTGGCCCCGTGGAAGTCACTAAGAACAATCTCTGGCACTTAATAAGAGCAGTTTTGGTGGACTGTGGGACAGAAGCCACATTGAAGAGTCCTGTGGAGGGACGTGAGGAGATAGAGATGTTTTGCTGTGAAGGCAAATAGAGAAATGTACAGTAGCTAGAGAGATGATGATAAGATCAAGGAAGGCTTGTTAGAATGGACAACACCAGAGCATGTTTGAATATTCCTGGAAATAATCCCAGAGAGAAGGCGTGGTTGATAACTCAGGAGAGGGGATAACTCAAGGAGCAAAGTCCTTGAGGTGGCTAGAGTCACGGGGATCCAGAGCACACATTGGACACTGGCTTCTGAAGGAAGGAGAATTCAGGTTTGTAGAAGGGTACAGGTGCAAAGCAAGAAGTTCCTGTTTCTATTTTCTCAACAAAGAATGAGGCAGATTGTCAGCTGAGAGTTTTAAAGTGGTATGAAGTAGCAGATTGAGGATGGAGAAGAGAGCATGAAGTAGTATTTTGAAAACCAAAAACAAAGCTACAGGAAAAGCAGCTTGGCTCAAATAAACTCATAAAAATTCAAAAATAAAAAAGGAAAAGAAAACATATACCACCTTGCTTCTTACATTGAATCAAGTGCTGAGTCCTTCATCAAGAGCAATCTATAGCTGGAACAGACTTGTGCTTGATCATAATTCTGCAGCAACAGGCTTATCAAGTACACAGGAGATAAATGGTTAACAGCAGCCAAAATATGACTAGTGATTGCCAATCCTCAAAATTTCCCAGACGGAAACTTTTGGAAGGATGAATAAATTCATGAAATCTTATATGTCTGAACTATATAACTTAGAGGCTATATATTTAAAGGTAATGAAAGTTAAAATAAATAAAAGAGTTAGGGCCAGGTAGCGTTAAATATAAGTCTATCTGCTTTCTAAGATTTTTTAATTTTTTATTTGCTTTATTCATACCTTTAGTTTTCATAAATACTTTTCATGTATTTGTTTTTACCATCCTAGAACACTTTCTTAGCCTATATAATAAAAGCCTAATATGCTAAGTGTGCAGTCAACAGGTCAGCCATTCAACCAATCAAAGCATAATATGCTAATGATATGCTAAGGCCACTCAACTGCTCGCTATGACATGCAATGGCCACCAGGGGGCAGACAGTCAACTGGTTGACTGGTAGACCAGTTGTTATTATGTGCACTGACCATCAGGGGGCAGACACTTCGACCAGTAGGTTAGCTTACTGCTGGGTTGTGCTAATCAAGACTGAGCAAGAAGAGCCAGACATGCCCTGGAGCACCCTCATGGCCCCTCCCCAGCTGGCAACCCCCCCATATCTCTCCCCAGCTTCAATTGTGCACTGGTGGGATCCCTTGGCCTGGCCTGCACCCTCTCGCAATCCAGGACCCCTCAAGAAATATTAGAGAGCTGGTTTCAGCCCCATCCCACAGGGAGAACAATGCGCAGCCAGAAGCTGGGCTCACAGCTGGAGAGCGCAGTGGTGGTGGCAGGAGCCTCTTTCACCTCCGCAGCTTAGGCCCACTCCCCCTGAGCAGTCAGTCAGACATCCCCCGAGGGCTCCCAGACTGTGAGAAGGCACAGACAGAGCTGAGAGAAACCGCCCCCCTTCCAAGTGCATGAATTTTGTGCACCAGGCCTCTGGTATCATATACGGTTACCTTCTATCAGTGTTAGGGGTGCCCACCCCAAAGCAAAAATCTGTGTATAATTTTTGACTTCCCAAAAGCTTAGTTATCCCTTGGTATTCATGGTGGATTGGTTTTAGGACCCCATACAGATATGGAAATTCATGGATGTTCAAGTCCTCTACACAAAATGGCATTGATCGATGCATACAGTTGGCCCTCCACATCTGAGGATTAGGAGTTGAGCATTGTGGCTCAGTGGTTGAGTGTTGACCTATGAACCAAGAAGTCACGGTTCAATTCTGGTCAGGGCACATGCCTGGGTTGCAGGCTCAATCCCCAGAAGGGGAAGTGCAGGAGGCAACCAATCAATGATGTTTCTTTCTCATCGATGTTTCTATCTCTCTATCCCTCTCCCTTCCTCTCTCTCTCCAAAATCAATAAAAACATATTTTTTAAAAATGAAAGCGAGGCTACATTTAAATTTGCTGTATTTTTCTCTAATTTTTGTCTACTTACTTTGACCTTACTGTTTAGTAAAGATACGTTGGAAATGTCAATGTGTCAGCTCTGCTAAATGGAACCAAAGGAAAGCAATTTGTTTGGACCTGGGGTCAGGTGTAGATAGTTAGAGGAATCAAAATGAGAAAACTTAAGAAGTTGAGAAATAGGACCCTTTCCTATTTTGACACTTATTTCTGGGTCTCTTCTATAATAAAATCTTGGGGAGTAGGGCATGATGTTTTATTCACCTATATTCATTTATTCTTCAGATTTCAAAGGCTCACTTCCCTAGAGGGATATTAGTCTTCATCTGTGTAGTCTGTGAGTTAGGTTTTGAAAAAATAAAATAAAATATTTGTGAATTACTTTTGGCAATTTCCTCTCTGTATCCCATGCTGAAGAATTTGACTATAACTGTTCATTAATATCTACAAATCAATTTAAAGCAATGGTTCTTTTGTTGTTTTAAAAGTTGAGATATGTGGAGTGACTTGAATATTTTTACAGTTCAATAATGATAGAAAGGAGTTTAATAGCAAAGCAGGAAGATTATGAGGTTTTATACTTATAGGGCAAATGGTTTATGATTTTTCTTCCCAAGGAATGCTGATGTTAAAACATAAATGTAAGTACAGACCAGAATGGTTCTTGTGTCAGATGATGGAGCCATTGCTTTAGAGGTCCTTTCTGCACTCTCCACCCTCCCTCCAGACATACACCTCAATTTGGGCAAGATATGTGTAGGACTCACTGGAACTTTTGCCCTCTACTGTACCTCATTCTGGATTACCAGGACCCTGGTGCCAAGGGACAGTTGTTTCAGGGAGATGTAGACAGAGTTTAGATGTGGGGGCTGAATTACCTCCCTGTGTGAGCAAAAGACCCTCCTTGGATGGGGTAGAGCTGTAAGTGGGAAGAGAAGAGGTGCAAGACACACACAGGAACCGGTGCCATAACTTCCTGCACTGTAAAATCTTCTGCTTAGAACTGCAAGGAGTTTGGAAATTCTGAATACTTGCCAGGGCATTACAAAGATACAGTTGTCAAGGTAGGAGAATAGGACATATTTTATTAAACTGTTTGTTTGATTTATAACTTTTGAATATATATGCCTGTGATATGTGGGTCTCCATTCATATTTCTGTCCGGGTCTTTAGGGCAGGACCTTGTCCAGAGAATGGGAAGTGTAGGTCATGTTATATGTGAAACAGAGATTCTGTTTAGGGACAGTACTTGGTATGTGTGTAGATTCTCAGGCCATTCCACAAGGAGCCCAAGGCTGTGATTGTCCATGGATAGGTTGACTTAAGGTACATGTGCTGTACACAAACTTATCACTGAATAAATGGATAATTGAATCAAACTACTACTAATATGTGTTAATCACCCACAGTATTCATGGCTTTAGACAAAGAGCTGCCTCCATGGAGCTTATAATTAAGTAGAAGGAAGAAGGCAAATTTAAAACTAGTGGAAAGAACAGAAAACTGTAGGAAGAATGTGGGAAGCAATTCTGTGGTGTAAGCAAACATTTCATAAAGATCATAAGATTTGTGCTTCATCTCCAAGGAAGGGTAGACTTTTGGAAGGCAGATATAATCCAACTAACATTTATATAGAGTTCTACCTCAGAAGTACTTCACATCCTATATAATAAAAGCCTAATATGCTAAGTGTTCGGTTGTCCAGTCATCCGTTCAACCAATCAAAATGTAATATGCTAATGATATGCTAAGGTGGCTCAACCACTCGCTATGATGTGCATTGACCACTAGGGGGCAGATGCTCTGACCGGTAGGTTAGCTTGCTGCTGATCAGGACTGAGTGAGACTAGCTGGACATGCCCTGAAGCCCTCCCATGATCCCTCCCTGGCTAGCCAACCTCCCACGTCCCTCCCAGCCCCAATCATGTACTTGTGTCAGAAGACAGAGCCATTGCTTTAGAGGTCCTTTCTGTACTCTCTAGGCCTGGCTTGCACTCTCTCATAATCTGGGACCTTTGGAGGATGTCGGAGAGCCAGTTTCAGCCCGATCCTGCAGGCCAGGTCGAGGGACCCCACTTGTGCACAAATTCATGCACTGGGCCTCTAGTGTTACCATAACAGCCCTCACAGCCACCTTACTAGGTTTTTTCCAACTCTCTCATAAAGGAAGAACATGGGGCTTACATAGGTTCAGAAACTTGGTCAAATTCAAAGAGCTAGAAAAGGTTGGTCCTGGGTTTATATTCTCAGCCTTTTGGACTTTGCTCTTTCCAGTTTAATAGTTTTTCTCAAATTTCAGTTGTTTTGCTGCTTCAAAGATTTTTTTTTTTAGCCATCCAGCTACAATATTGCTTATCTAATATGTTTTTGATAAGCATATTTAAAAAATACTCCTAAATGAAGGTATTTTAAAAACAAACTTTATATCACAACCTTATCACAAGCTACAAACATAAAATAACTCTAAAAATAAATGCAATCAAAACTAACATACAAACATAAAATAACTCTAAAAATAAATGCAATCAAAACTAACACACTAACACACATAAAATATCATAACTTTTGGAAACATACTAATAGGATCAAAGGCTCTGAGCCGGGTTGGCTTGCTTTTTGTTAAAATGGGGATTTGTAAGTGTTAAGAGAATATTAAAAACATACGGGCACCAAACTAAGGCTTCTTGAAGTCAACCAAAAAAGAGAGAGAGAGAGAGAGAGAGAGAGAGAGAGAGAGAGAGAGAGAGAGAGTTGAAAAGACTTTCTCACTAAGTCAATGTCTTTAGAATGCATGTCTGGGAACCACCTAAATCATCTCAACACACCTTGCTACGTGCCTCATTCCTTATAGAAGTTGAGAGTGTAGAGACAAACACAGGCAAATGACCCTTCCATAAACTGGAAGGAAAACATCGAGTGCCTCAGATTAGCAGCATCCACTCCTATGCTAGTTATTCTTAGAAAACTTTCAGTGCCCTTAGAATGCTTGTCCTTCACGAAGGTTGGGTTGTTGCTCCCTTAGCTTCTCTGTAGAGGAAGGAGAACTCAACTAATAGCAAGTACACTTTAAGAATCTAGTTCTGGCCCTGACTCGTTTGGCTCAGTGGACAGAGCGTCCGCCTGCGGACTGAGGGGTCCCAGGTTCGATTTCGGTCAAGGGCATGTACCTTGGTTGTGGGCACATCCCCAGTAGGAGGTGTGCAGGAGGCAGCTGATTGATGCTTCTCTCTCATCGATGTTTCTAACTCTCTATCCTTCTACCTTCCTCTCTGTAAAAAATCAAATGTGTGTGTATGTGTGTATATATATATATATAAAATCTAGCTCTGGAAGAGATTAGGCTAAATATGTTCTGGCTCTGAGTTTGCATTGAAGTTTTGGTTTTCAAATTAGGCCGTGGGATATGAAGCAAAGCTAATTTTATTCAACAATATTGGGGGAGGGGGACACTTCATTTTGAATTTTTGTGCATGTAAGGTGTCTGTCATGTATATGCCCAAACATTCCACTTTTCCATATGTTTGAGTATATGTGTTTCTGTGTGTTTCATAAATGCCCAAAGGCCCTAGCCGATGTGGCTCAGTTGATTAAAGTGTCATCCCATGCCCTGAGGAATTGCAGGTTTGATTCTTGGTGAGGGCACATACCCAGGTTGTGGGTTTGATCCCTAGTCAGGGCGCATACAGGAGGCAACCAATTGATGTTTCTCTCTCACATAGATCTTTCTCTTTCTCTTTCTCTCCCTTCCTCTCACTTTAAAATCTATGAAAAAGATATCCTCCAGTGAGTATTGAAAAAAATTGCCCAAAGAATGGATCACTGTTTTGTTGCTGGGCTGATAATGATACTAACCTGGGAACAGTCTCTCTCAGGCATTAGGATCTTTACCAGTGACCAGCATTCCCCAATATATGAAGGCAGCAGGGCCCTATGTTTCTTCCCTAAAGTCTTACCACTAAGTGAATAATACAATGAAAACAGCTCTTATTCATAACTCTTACCACTCTACCAGCTGGCCAAAACACCTTTATCACTCATCAGAATGATGGCACAGCTTCCTCCCTGCTTTTACTCCTTTTCCCTAGAGCCTATTCTTGACACACACACACACACACACACACACACACACACACCAAGTAGCTTTTTAAAAACTTAAGTCAAATCATTTTACTCCACTGCATGGACCTGCAATAACTGCCCATTTCACACAGAACAAATTTCAGTCCTCACAAGGCTTCTTGGGCCCTATATGATCAGGCCCCCCATTACTTTTTTCTCCTCACACTCTTTTCTATGCTCATTGTGTTCCAGGCACTCTGGACTCCTTGCCCTTCTTGGAACACACCAGCATGTCTTTCTATGGGTTTTACAGTGCCTGGTCTCTGTGACAGGATGGGAACCTCACATTTCCTTATGTCTGCTTGACTAACTTCCTCATCTCTTTCAAGTTGTTGCTCAAGTCTTCTCAGTGAAGCCTGGATTGCCCACTTTATTTAATAATAGAGGCCCGGTGCACGGTATTTGTGCACTGGTGGGTGGCGTGGCCTGCGGAGATTAGCCCATTGTGGGAGTGATGGTCATCCTGGTCAGCTGGGGGCTGTGGACCCACCCTCTGAGCAGGGGCTCTCACTGTGGGAGCGCACTGACCACCAGGGGGCAGCTCCTGCGTTGAGCATCAGTGCACGTCATAGCGACTGGTCTACTGGTCGTTCTGCCATTTGGTTGCTGGGCTTTTATTATGTAGGCTTTCAACTGGGAACCCACCTCCACTTCTTCATGTGCTCAGCTTTTATTTTTAAAAATATATTTTTATTGATTTCAGAGAAGGAGATATAATAACATCAATGATGAGAGAGAATCATCAATTGGCTGCCTCCTGCATGTCCCCCTCCCACCCCCCCCACTGCCCCACACACACACGCTGGAGATTGAGCTCACAACCGTGACTTCCTGGTTCTTAGGTTGATGCTCAACCAGAGCCACACTGGCTGGGCTAATGTGCTCAACTTTATAAAATTTTCATATCACTTATGACTTTCTAAAACATGATGTAATTTACCTACCTGTTATGTCTATTTGTTTATTGTCTTCCCCATGCTGGAATGTAAACTCTAAGAGGGCAGGCTCTATATTTTGCTCATTTATATCTCAAGCTCCCAGAATAAGGTCTAACATGTAGTAGAAGCTCCATAAATGTTTATTGAATTAAATTAATGAAATGGATCAAAATCCAACCCTCTACCCTAACAACCTATAAACTCAACAAAATCCCAGTTCTAGATCCTTTTAAGTAGTATGACGGGCATTCTGAATGAAAGGTGCACTCTAAAGTGAATATAAAAATATCCTCTGGGCTCCATCATCTGGGCAGATCACAAGCGTGTGGGAAGATTTTGGACTAAACAGAGTTCGGGACCTGAAAATAGGTTTCTGAGCTTGCCAGATGCCTACCAGGTGTTCTTCATGGCAATATTCTTGATAAGAAAAATTTTGGCAGTACATGTGGTGATCAAGACCCCTCACCTTAGAGCCTTAGCTAATATTACACCCTTCATACAGGACTTATTATTTCAAAGAGTTTGCCATTTGAGTTTCAATTTGGAATGTAAAAATGGTAAATTAAAAAAAAAAAAACACCACAAAGCAAAACCACACTCTCAAAAAACACACAACCAACGAACAAAACACAAAAATAATCAAATACTTTACAAAGAGTACATTACAAAAGGAATGTTCATCTTTATGTTCAAGTTCAAATTTGTAACAAAATGAGGAACTCAGGATGCTTTCATAGGTAGGAGAAGATACTTGTCAGAATTGCCAACTGAGATTTGATTTGTTTTCTATTCAAGGAGCCAAAAAGATGTCTTAACAAAGATAAACTACTCCATGGTGATGATATGGGAGTGATTTACCAAAGTAGGTTATTTTAGTAATAATAAATTAGTTTCAAGGCTGAACACTCTCAGTGAACAAGTACAAAGCAAAGCATGAATATTTGTGCTGTATGTTTATGACACAGCTAGAGTACTTCCTCAGCTGCTCTTGGCCTCTCCAGGTCTCTGAGCTACTTGCCCTGCCTTAACTGTCCCCGGGTGACTGACCCAGTACAGGCCTCCAGAACAGATCAACCACAAGCTTAAGCCCTGGCAGAGAACTCAATCAGGGAAGCAGAACCACGATGAGTATGTTGAAAAGGGAATTTATTATAGAAATTAGACCTCTACATGTGTGGGAAGTAAGAATCTGAAAAGAGGTTGTTGAAGGATCAGAGACCAGCCCTGACACAAAGGAGTCCAAGATGGTGGGGAAATGTGGAAGCTAAGCCCATCCAGCTAGTGGGGAATCCAACTGGTGGAGAAGGACTGATGTCAAGTCTACGGAGGGCTGAGGACTCTATGACTACCAACTCTGTGAGGCTGGGAAGTCTGTTAGCCCAAATGTGGTTGCAGTTATTCAGCAGAGAGAACAGAAGAAATAAGAACCCTCTTGGGTCTGGACATTTTTCTCTTGCCACATCTAACCCATAACGACTTTTAGAGTTTAATGGCTGCTACTTTTGTTAAAATGAAACTCAAATCTCAGGTAATTTCAGTTTTGTCTACCAGAACCAATATAGACCTATAAGTATATAGGGAAGGGGATTCTGGGAAACATAGTTTTCAGCATAACCAAGTTTCCTATAGAACAAGCCAGCACAATTACCGGCACAATGGCTGCAGAGCATGCGTTTTGTTTCTCTAATTGCTTAGGGGATCAGATCACTCAACCTGGTTTTGAGTGTACAATTCTATAACACATCTTCTGTATGTTGTATTGTGTGTTCACCACTCCATGTAAAGTCTCCTTCGGTCACCATTTATCCCCCCTCTTCCCTCTTCTACCTCCTCCTCTCCCCTTTCCCTCTGGTTTATACTGTGCCACTGTCTGCGTCTTTTTGTTTGCCTAATCTCTTCACCTTTTCCACCCAGCTCCCCGATCCCCTCTGATAGCTGTCAGTCCGTTCTTGTATCTATGAGTTTGTTTCTTATATCTATTTTGTTTGTTAGTTTTGTTCATTAGATTCCACATATAAATGAAATCATATGGTATGGTACATTTACACAACGGAATACTCCTTGGCTGTAAAAAGATAGGAAATCTTAACTTCTGTGACTGCATGGATGAACTTGGAGAGCATTATGCTAAATAGAATAAGCCAGTCAGAGAAGGACAAGTACCATGGCATCTTTTGATGAAGCACTAGCATTTCAGCCTTCCTGAGAAACCTCTGCTAAAATTGTACCCATAGAAAAACTGCAAATAAAAAGAAGTGTGAGTCCTAGCTGGTTTGGCTCAGTGGATAGAGCGTTGGCCCATGGACTGAAGGGTCCCAGGCTCGATTCTGGTCAAAGGCATGTACCTTGCCTGCAAGCTTGATATCTGGCTTTGGTCAGGTCACAAGCCGGAGGCAACCAATGGATGTATCTCTCTCACATTGATGTTCCTCTCTCTCTGTCTCTCCCCCTCCCTTCCACTCTCTCTAATTAAAACAAAAAAGCAAAAAAAAGGAAGTGTGAGAGTTGTACAAAAAGTATTGGTGGCGGGGACTATGATTTGTGTGAGGCTCAATTCACTTGCTTGTTATGAGATTATAGCATTAATAGTATTTTAAGAATATCATTATCTTCCTTCACTGAAAAAGTCCATGGACGAGTATTTCTCTGAGACAAATAAAAGAATGGATTGGGGAGCAGAGATCCTTTTAGACAACATTTGACTTGTGACCCAAACTCTCAGCAAGAATATATACTTAACGAGAACATTGCTCTCTGGCAACTTCTGAGCAGTAACACTGCCATCGCTCAAAAAGCAGTGTTATTAATATTCGAACTTATGTATCCATGCCAGTCTGGGTTTTCAAAAGACTGTGATGGACAGAGTGGCGAAGCTGCCTTGATAGGCAATGTCAACTCTCTTTAATCCATTCCCCCAAATGCCATCACATCCTATTGGATTGTTAATCAAGGAGTCAGGTAGTAGACTTTTTCCCTTGATAATTAAATCTATTTTTTTAAATAATAAAACACACAGCTAATATGAAATAGAGTGAAACGTGTGGGGGCATTCTTGTGATAACACATGAGACTTAGCTCTTTTTTTTAAAAAAAAAGTGTTTTTATTTATCTCAGAGAGAGAGAGATAGAAACATCAGTGATAAGAGAATCATTGATTGGCTGCCTCCTGCACACCCCCTACTGGGGACGGAGCCCACAACTCCCAGCATGTGCCCTAGAACAAAATCGAACCAGGACTCTTCAGTCCACAGGCCGACGCTCTACCCACTGAGCTAAACCAGCTAGGGTGAGATTTAGGTCTTGTTGCTTACTCTCCCTTCTTCAGTAGTTTATGGTTGATTGCCATGAGAGGGTCAGTGAAAAAATGTGAAAAGTTTTAAAATTCTTTAGGTTAAAGACTGTGTATGCTCTCATCTCTTTTCACACTATTGTATTTTCTTCTATATGGGGTTTGGCTTTTCTTTTTAGAGAGAGAGCAGTTTCAGTAGTTTCTATCCATGGAACCCAGATGGAAGCAATAAAGTGGGAATGATCAGATGAAGGGCGGGGGGAGGGGGTTGGCTTGAGGAAACTGTCTTCACAGGGAGGGAGTTAAGGTGAAACTGTTGTGTCACAGGCCCCAGCATCTATTATTTTATGACAAGACAACATGACAAAATTGCTAGTTAATGTGGAAGAAGCTAATTCAAAAGGTGGGATTGGAAATTCAAAAGAGATTGTATGTGAGGACAAGTGCATACATCTGACTATGTTTCATAGCAAATCAGGATTTTATCAGCACGGAAAATAGTGAAATGCCATCACAGTTGCCTCAGTGGGTAGCATTATGTTCAATTTCTGAAGCCTCCCTCCACCTCAACTCATCCAGTCCGACCCTTAGAGAGCCCACGAGGCACTCCCAGCGCTGTTTCAGAAACAATTCCTGTTACAATCAGTGTTCTCGGCATTTTTATCCCCTGAAGATGGTGATGGCAGAAAAGCCTTGAGATTCTTCTGAGATTTCATCATCCTTTTTAACAGAAAAAAAACCGTCAGTGCAAATATTTAAATTGCCTCATTCTTTCCCAGAAACTTTGCCTTCAGATTAATCTGCCCTCCGGCATAGGCTGGGGAGGGCTTAAGGGGGGTGGGGGGTGGGGTGGGAAGGTTTGTCAAGTGAGACCCATCCTTTCTTTGAAGGAGCCCAAGTACCTCGGCCTGAGAAGTTCTGCTTGAGTGTCAGGGATGGCGGGCAGCAGGCTCGCAGTCTTGTAGGTTCACAGACTAGGGTTTGAGACTGGGGGTCGCCGCCCGGCTGCTGTTCCCTTCCGAATCTGCTCTCTCTCGGTGCTCACAGCGACAGCGCTCCAGCCGCGAGTGCTCGGGCTGTTCCGAGCCACCCCACCCCTTGCGAACCCGGGCCGGCCCACCAGCGCTGGCCCGGGCGGGTGGAGACGCTTCCAGGGCGCTTAGGCCCCGGGATGCCCGGTCAGGGTCTCCACGGCGATGATCTTTGGAACCAGAGGTTCCCACGGGTGTCGGGCCGGGGGTGAGCCCAGGAAGAGCAACCCAGCGCGTCGGAGGTGCGGAGCGCCAGGCCCGCGGCTCTCGGGGGGTGCGCAGTCAGGGGTGCCCAGCGGGGCGGGAGCGCAGCCGGAGCGCCGGCCGCCAGCGGATCCACTCCCGCCAGCATCGCCAGCCAGGGGCGGGGAGCCCAGAGCGCCGCCCCGCCAGCGCGCCCCGCCCGTGGGAGAGGAGGGGCTGCGGCGCGGCGGACCACTGGAGGCGCAGCTCCACCGCCGCCACCGCTGTCGGAGCTGGAGACCGCGGCTCCGCTCCCCAGCCAGCCGCACGCCCGTCTGCCCGCCGGGGCCGCCTCCCGCCTGCCGCCGCCGCCGCCGCAGAATCGGCGGCGCGGCCCCCTGCCTGCCAGGTAGGTGTCCTAGCCGCACAGGGTACCCCCGGAGCGGATAGGACGGTGCCCGAGGGCGTTGTGCGCGTCCAGAGGGCCGAGGACCCTTAGGGGCGCGCGGATGGGCAGCTTCGCTTTGGGCCCCTGAAGCATCATAGTCCTCGGGGGTCTCCCCTGCCCGCCTAACCTCTGCGGCCGGCAGTCGGGCTTGGCGGTGCTAGTCCAGCCTGGCGGCCGAGGTGGGAGGGGGCGTCGGGGTCACGGTCCCCGCCCGCCGTCCTCCCCTCCCGTCCTCCTCGTGTCGGGGAATTCCGGCCGCCTGGCTCTCGTGCCCGCAGCCCCCCACGCGGGCTCCCCCAGGCTGCTGGGGGACGAAGCTGGGGCCGGCGGAGGGACTGATGTAATTGTCAGCAGAGAACGGAACCCGCGCGGGAGAGAGAGCGCCCGCGCCCGCGCCCGCTCCAGCTGACGCCTACGCCGCACCTTTCACGAAATCCGGGGCGTCGGGAGGAGCGGCCGGGGAAGTTGTGCATTTGGTGTGATTGTGCGCGTGCACTGCGGACTGCCCTCGCGGGGCACCCCTGCAGCCTTCCCTGCAGCCTTCGTCCACACCCCGGCCAGGGCCAAATCTGCCCTCCCCGGTTCAGACCGGGACAGCTTTAGCATTGCAGTCAAAGACGTGCTCCCCCTGCACCCAGCCGGCAACTGCCCGCAGCTCGCGTCGCCCGGGTATCTGGGGGAGGAGGGGATGGGAGACCTGGGGAGGAAGCCGGGGAGAAGTAATGACAGCAGCAGATTTTTTAAAAAGCCTCTACTGAATGTAAGACACATCTGCATGACCTATACTGATTTTGTGGCAATCTGTGATACACCTGAACGGTAGCTTAAACAGACCTAAAGCTGGGGAAAGCATTACATAATGGATTTGAAGCAATGGACATGAAACTAAGTGAACCCTCAGGAGTGCTAGATTATTTCTCCCCGCCACCCCCCCCCTCCCAAAGTCCTATAGGCTTTTTCTCTATTAGAATTTCCATTTTTCAGTTACTGGACTAGTTTTAGCAAATTGTATGTCGTATTCAGTTGTGATATTTTCCCAAATAAAATGATTTCTCTTGAATGTATTTTCTTAAATTAAAAAAAAATGCATGCAAATGGATGGTAATATATTACACAGCTAATTCAATGTGTTATTTCTTCAAAAGTAAAATTAGAAAATATCCCATCTCATATCCTTAACTTTTTTTCCCTCTTGGCTATAATCCACCCATACCCCACTTTGCTTTTGGAAGCATTTCTACAGTTTTAGGTACTGCAAGCTCACTGTGTTGATATTCCTTTTGAATGCTACAGCATTGCAGATACAAAGACTATTAATAAATGAAACAGAAGACCTCGCAGCAACTCAGAGTGAGCAGAGTTCCCAAGGTCGAAGGGAAGCTGCAGCGTAATTCCGCCGTAATCACCTACAGAGAATAGCCTAGCTCTCATTGCGTTATAAGGAAGGCCCTGATTGGTGGAATATTATTCATATTATTCTTTTACCCCAAATTTCATATTTTCCCCTACAAATAATTTTTTTTCTCGAAGTAGGAACAAAATATTTTGAAATTAAATCTTTGCTTTTAAAAAGTCTAAAAGCCCTGTTTTTGCTCAGATTTTCAGTTTTGATGAGATAATTCAATTATGCATTCAGTGGATGTATTCCTTTAGGGATATCGCAGTTTCAAATTATGATGGTTTGTCAGTTGTCTCTTGGTTATGTGATTTGGTTGGACTTTTACAGGCTCATATGTTTTCTTATCCCTAGATTGCTTTGACTGTATGTTAGCTTTACTTGAAGAAGAAAGGTACAGTACTTCCAGGATGAAGTGTTTGTGGTTGGATGTCTGGACTACCATTGCAGAAAATAGAACTGACTTAATGTATAAGTAAATAAAAGTTTTATGCAACTTTATTCATGACACTGTTGGATGAGAGAAAAGATTTAAATTTTAAATTATTAAGTCATTCAGTAATCAGTAAGTGGATAATTACTTGTTGAGCACCGTCTGTTCAAAACACTGGTCTAGGCATGTGGGAGATACAAACAAGAATTAAAAAGTCCCTACCCCCAAGAGTTTGAGAGGACAAAGCACGAATTCTCAAAATAAGGATTTTTTTCCTTTTACTGCAATGTTTAAGTAATAATTATAATCTCCCCCTTTTTTTAGTTTGTTTTTAATCTTGGAAAAAAGTCTTATACTCTCTGTTGACGTCTGCGACATTCCCCTCCTCCAATATTGTGTCATTAAGATTCATACATTATGTGTCTGTACAAATATTTCCTTGCTCTCCTGCCACTGGCCTTTTTTATTTTTTTATTTTTATTTTTTGCATTAAAAAATATTGCAGAGTGCTGCTCGGATCATTCATGTTTCTGGGACACATGTGCAAGTGTTTTTCTTGGCCTTATAACTAGGTATAGAATTTTTGATTTGTAGGGTGTGTGAATATTTAACTTACTAAATATTAACAAATTACTAGTATTTCCCCACAATTGTACTAATTTACATGAGCTAGGGAAACGAGCAAATACAAATCATCAATACAATCAAGCATTTATGTGTGTGTCAAAATGTACTTTTTTTAAAGGAAGAGAATGATGAACTTTAAACTTAGGATAACAGTTATCTTTTGGGGGAACCAGAAGGATATGATGGGGAAGAACACATAGGTGCGTGTAAGTTATTAGTAATGATGTAGTTCTCTGGTGTGGTAAGTTCATAGGTAATCATATTTTTTAAAAAGAGGGTCAGTCCAGCCAGTGTAGCTCAGTGGTTCAGCATTGACATATGAACCAGGAGATTGTGGTTAGATTCCTAGTCAGGGCACATGCCCAGGTTGCCAGGTCGATCCCCAGTAGGGGGTGTGCAGGAGGCAGCCAATCAATGATTCCCATCGTTGGTGTTTCTATCCTTCCCTCCCTCGCTGAGATCAATCCTATATAATAAAGAGGTAATATGCAAATTAACTGTCATGCCCTCACACAAGATGGCCACCCCATGTGGTCAAAGATGGCCACCTCAAAATGGCAGTCAGTTGTGGGAGATCAAGCCAAGTAGGGGAGGGAAGCTGGGGGGGGGGGACCAGGCCTGCAGGGGAGGGCAGTTGGGTGCAACCAGGCTGGCAGGGAAAGGCACTTGGAGGCAACCAGGCAAGCAGGGAGGGCAGTTGGGGATGATTGGCCTGGCAGGGGAGGGCAGTTGGGGGCAATCAGGCTGGCAGGGAAGCAGTTAGGCATCTATCAGATGGCAGGGGAGTGGTTAGGGGATGATCAAGCTGGCAGGCAGAAGCAGTTAGGAGCAATCAGGCAGGCAGGCAGGCTAGCCGTTGGGAGCCAGCAGTTCTGGATTGTAAGAGGGATGCCAGATTGGAGAGGGTGCAGCCTGGGCTGAGGGACACCCCCTCTCCATTGCACAATTTTCATGCACCGGGCCTCTAGTAATAACAAAAAAAAATCTAGGAAACAGGTGAATATCGGGGGTCAGGATTGAGGAGAGAGATCTAAGGGAGGGCCCCTAGTTAGGTTAATAATTGAGGTGAGAGTCTCCATTTGACGACAACTAAGAAGGGAATTCCTTCTGATAGGGCCAGTATCACAAAATCTACATAGTAAACTGACAAAAGGCAGAGTTAGCAAGGATAACTCGAATAGCTTCATATCCAGGACTACCTAACATTTTTTGATGTTTGCTATTTTGATACCCATAGCTTTGACTTTAACTCAATGGAAAAAAAAGAATAGATAAAAATTAATGATCTTGTGCTATATATTTTTCTATCTCTTTTTCTTTGTTATTCTTTTTCCATATACTAATATGAGAGAAAATCAGTGTAGAAGGAATTGAGTCAGAAATAGAACATGAACTCTTATTTTTTCATCTTGCATCTTATCAAGACAATTCTCACTGTAGCTCTTGAGACAGACCTATGTATCCACCTTTTTAAAAGAGAATGGAGAACAACACCACTATATTTTTAGAATCTTTTTCTTTCAAAAATCAAACCTAAAATAAAGCTGGCCTCAATTTCTAGCAGTGGCTTTACTTCATATCTTTTAAACCAGTGGTTAAGTTTTATCATAAATTTGAAGAAGTTACCTTGATATTTTTTATACATAATACAAATAACAAACGGTTATCAACTATAAAAGTTTGAAGAATAAAGTATCTAAAGGAACATTAAAATAAAAAGGTTTTATTAAAACACCATTTCTGGAGATAAAGTCTGATTTTATTTTAAATTAAGATACTATTTTTGTTTTTTGTTTATCTGGAGCAGCTAGACAAGTTTTCGTATATTCTCGCACCATAGGCAACAATCTGCAAAATTTTTGTTGTATGATTTCCTTGGAATAGAAAAAATAGCACAGTTTGAATGACATGTTATGAAAAGACATTAATGAAATTCTTTTTGACTTCAGTACACTTCAAATTGAACTATAAAAAGTTGTGATCTCCAAGGGAGGCCAACCAAACTAGGGTTCATGTGAAACTCCAGGAAGAAAGCAAGGAGAGAGAAAAATCCACAAGAAACCAGGATAAAGGAATAGGAAGGTCAGGACAGAGAGTTGGTGGATATTATATCCCAGCTTGTCTTTCAGCCTCATTTCAAAAAGTGCCAACAGCCCTGGCTGGTGTGGCTCCATAGTTAGAGCATTGGCCCTCACACTGAAGGGTCAAGGGCACATATTTGGGTTGCAGGTTCGATCCCCAGCCCCAGTCGGGGCATGTGCAGGAGGCAGCCACTCAATCTGTCTTTCTCACATTGATGTTCCTCTCTCTCTCTCCTCTTTCTTCCCTCCTTTCCACTCTCTCTAAAATCAATGGAGAAAATATCTTTAGGTGAATATAACCCCCCCCCCCCAAAAAAAAGTGCCAATGGAGGAAATAAATCTGAAGGCTTATGGAGATCAGATATCAGAGAGGAGGTATCTCTTTACATTTTAAATAAAAAACTTTGAAAAATCTTAAAGAATACAGAACGCATAAGATAAAGTGATAAATTAAGCTCCATTAAAGAAAAGATAGTATGTATAACAGGCAGAAGATAAAATATCTCCACGCCAGCAAAAAACCATTTATAACATGTGTCAGAGACAAGGAATAACTCTTTAATATCCAAAGAGTTCCTGTATATCAATAAGAAAAATGACTGCTAATCTAATAGAAAAAGGGGCAAAGGCAATGAATAAACAGTTCATAGAAAAGAAACTACAAATACTCAACTCAGGATAAGAGAAATTAATTTTAAATTACTTAGTCCAGTGATTTTCATACCTATTTTTTTTTGTCATATCGGCAAAAAATTTATTTTTTTGGTGTGCCACAGAAATTTAGTAATTAGCTTACATGTGCCACAAAACAAAAAGATTGAAAACCTCTGATGTAGTCTATTAAATTGGCAAAGATCTTGATGTTCATCATTGCTTTAGGGTGACAAGGTTTTGGGGGAAACTGACAAGCTCAAACATTGTTGGTGGGGGTGTGAAATGGTCCAGCATCTGTGTAGCAATTTGGAAATATTGCCAAAATTAAAAATTTACCTACCTTCTCATCTCAGGAAACCTAAGAAGTTGTTCTACAGACGTATTTGTACATCACAAAATGAATTTGCACAAAGACATCCATTGCAGCCTTGTCTGTAAACAAAAGATTTAGAGTGAGCTAAATATCCATCAATATGGGACCACTTAAATAAATTATGAGCAGAAACAAAGCTAGGTAGCTGTTGAAAGGAATGAGGTCATTCTGTATTTGCTGATATGGAATGATCTCTAAGATACCAGGAAACAAGTCAGGTTGCAGGGTAGTATATAGCCCGTGGGGTTTAATGTGAGTTTGTAGGTATGTGCTTATGCTTGTAACAGTTAAGACTGCCTCTGGAAGGTGACCCAAGAAACTGATAACAGTGGATGCCTCTGGGGAAGAGAACTGGGTGGTTGGGGTGGGGATCGGAAGAACACTTATTTCGTATACCCTTAGCGCTGTTTGAATTTTTAAATATGTCAACTTATCTATTCAAATCAAGACAGCTTTTAAATGTCTTGAGGCTCACTTGTACTGTTCAAGAATGTGGAGTAGTTGTAACCAACAGCATTCCTTTGCAATGTTAGATCCATGGTAGTTGCCACAAAGACTCACCCTCACTGTCCAGTTTGATTCTGGGCTGCAGGCTTGATCCCTGGTAGGAGGCATGCAGGAGGCAGCGGATTGATGATTTTCTCACATCTTTGATGTTTTTAACTCTCCCCCTCCCTTCCTCTCTGAAGTTAATAATAATAATAATAATAATAATAATAATAATAATAATAAAGAACTCACCCTCACTACTACCCTGACAGGCTAAAGTTCAAGGAGGAGGGAAATGGAAGCAGTTGCCCTTTGGCACACCTTGGTTCCCTGTAATTGCCCTGCCCTTTTCACTGTGACCCCACCTAGCTGGGAGGGAGACCCAAGGGACATTGATTAGGACCTACCTAGGTGGTGATGAGCGTTCATGGAGAACAGACTTCAAAGAAGGTGGTGGCAGAAGCCTAGGCTGGGAGAACAGAGAAATGGGGATGGTATTGATTGCTACTCCAACTCCACCAGATGCAGCCTACAGTGCTAAAATAGAGAAAACTTATTTTATGGTCACAGCCTGGAGAGTCTCTGCTGCCCCTGAGTTTTGGTACGATGTCTAGGAATCTGCCTTGGACTGTAGCTGGTTTGGCTCCGTGGATAGAGGGCCAGCCTGTGGCCTGAAGGGTCCTGGTTCGATTCTGGTCAAGGGCATGTACCTTGGTTGTGGTTAGGGCATGTGGAGAGGCAACCAGTCGGTCCCTCACATGGAAAAATATCCTTGGGGGAGGATTAACAGCAACAAAAAATGTGGCCTTCGTTTTGGGAGTCCATTCTGTGAATCATTGATCTCTTCTACCTTCTTTCTTTTATTGATGAGAGTATCCCCATTCATGCCTTAAAGTAACCATTTCCTGGAATAACTTTTTATGGTGTTATACTCTTAAACACATGCTTTCGTAAGAGTGATTGTGTCATTGTGCCTTTGTCCTTCAGGAGCCTACAAAGTGGTACTGAATATTAAGGTATAGAATAGTGAGACAACTCTGGCCAGGTAACTCAGTTGGTTAGATATGCCAAGGTTATGGGTTCAGTCTCTGGGTCAGGGCACATACACGAAGCAACCAATGAATGCATAAAGAAGTGGAACAACTAATCAGTGTTTCTCTCTCTCTCTTCCTCTCTTTGTATAAAATAAATTTCTAAAAAAAGGAATAGTAAATCAGAGAAAGCCAAGTTGGTAGCAGCTTAATGGTTGGAAGGTGATATTTTTGGGAAAAAGAAGTATTTGATGATATAAATTTAATAATCATGAGTTACATGAATTATACTGAAGAAAAGGAGAAACTTGGTGACAATCAGAGGTATCATGCTGCAAAAATAATTTTCCTAAAAGGAAATAAAAATAGTTTAATTATCGTCATTAATACACATTTATGCAAAGTTAACAGACATAGCCCTTTATTAAGAATTGGTGATTTTAAATAAAAAATAACAAAGTATACTGGAGGAAATGTTACATCTGTCTCTTTTTATTAACTTCTAGGCATGAAGTCAGAGTTAAATGTGTATCCTAATAAATGAATCAAGTAAATACTATGCATTCCTTTCCTTTGTGGAAGTTCTGATAATTTAGTGGCTATTGTCTTTTTCAAACCATTTTATTTGGAAATTAGGAGGGATAGGCAGCAGCCTTATTTGCAAATGAGGAGGGAATGTAGTGGCATTCCACCAGAGCGTCAGGTGTCAGAGCGTGGTGATGTGGAGTGCGAAGGTTGATAGATGGGGAAAGGTCAGAGAGGCTCGCTGTCACAGGGGAGGAAGCACTGAATGACCTTTGGGAGCTTGGCATTGTGCAGGACCTGTGGAAGTGTCTAGAAAACCCTTCCCATAACTTTCTGAGGCTATTAAAAATTCAGGATGCATTTGATCCTTACCTAGCATATCTAGTGTATCTAATTTCTATGGAATTTGGGAAGAATTTAACTGCATTTCCTTAAGAGATTTAGTAGCATATGTTAAACATTGGGGTGACAGTATTGTGCCCAACTGCTTCTTCTTGCCACACATTTAATGGCTCCCCCCCTCCCTACATTTGTCCGTGAAAGTAGCTACTATCTCGTAAGGCTTTTTATCGCAGTACCTGTGTTCCAGAGAAGCAGGATATATTTGACAGGAAGAGCCCTGGATAGGGACCATGGCTGTGCAAGTCCTGTCCCAGCTTCTCCATTTATTGAGCAGACACCCTATACATTCTGGAAGCCTCATCTGCTAAATGAAGGTAAAATGGTGGTTGTTGAAATGAGTTTTCTAACTTAGTGCTTAGAGACAAAGTACAATTATCAATCATTAATGAAACTTCTATTTACCTAGAAAACAAATGACCAGTAAACCCAAGTGACTGCTTTTTGCTTTCGACTTGGTCAGCCATACCTGATTTCTTGCTCACCTGCCTTGTGGTGCTATAAAATTCGGAAGTGCCTTGGACATGAAAAACAAATGTACAATCTTGTTACATTTAGTTGTTTTTAATAGTCAACATTTTGGTTCTTTCAAAATTAGTTTATTATACTGTGTTGGGCAAGTCTAAGAAATCTTAATTTCTGACCAATTTGAGGTAAAAAAGGCATCAGTCACCAAGGCCGCTCCGGCTGCCCTTCCCTCTCCCACCTGGCGGCTTTTTGTTCCCTGTCAGCCCCCATGGCCTTGCCATTGCTCTGTCCACACCAGTCTCTCTCCTCCATTTCTTCCATGTAGCACCCCACCCCCTCCTCCCTGAAACCCCCTGCAGTCACTGTCCCTCACAGCTCTGCAGCTTCTGCTTCCCCTGCTTCACTAAGCATCTTCCTTCGGTTGCCCGCTTGTGTGTTTTGTTCTCCCTCCTCTTTTAGGGCCAGGCCTCTTTCCTATGGCTTTCTGTCTTTAAAGCTCTGAGAGGCCACTCTCTTGGACATCTGATTGCTTCCCTCAGAGCACACTTCCCTGCTCTGCAGCGCCTCATTTTTATGGCATTTTCAAGAAAAGAAGTATTCCTCAGGGGTGACGCCTCTATTAAACATGAACCTCCCCTCACCCAACAGCAAAGCTTTTTTTTAAAATGGAAAACTCGCTCCGATGGCACGGCTCAGTTGAGCATCCACCCGTGAAGCAGGAGGTCATGGTTCCATCCCTGGTCAGGGCACATGCGTGGGTTTCAGGCTCCATCCCCTGTGTGGGGCATGTGGGAGGCAGCTGATCAATGATTCTCTCTCATCATTGATATTTCTAGCTCTCCCTCTCCCTTCCTCTCTGAAATCAATAAAGATATATTTTTTAGAAATGGAAACATCTCTAGAATGTTTTATATATTTCACTTTAAAAATTGCTCATAGAGACCCCAACACCAGAGAGCCCCCCCAATGTGTTGCCAGTGACTTTGGCTAAGAGTGCTCACGCCTTCCGTAAAGATGGCTTTGGCGGTGGGACACTAACTGCTCCTTTAGCAAATAACCTCAGAATTCTTTTCTCTTCACTTTTCACTTGTTTTCCTTGATGATCTTTTGTTTTCTCCTTTCCTTAGTCATCAGGCTTCTGCATTTCCATGAGATGAGCCCTCTCCCAACACATAGAAAACATTAGTTCAAAAAGTAATATTATTTCAGCCACATCTTGGAAGCAGTAAGGAATGCATTTTGCTGAAGCTGTTTTTCTTTATCTCCAAGGGTCGTTTTCCAGACAGCCAGGATGGTGCGAAGTCTCACTCAGTGCTGGGTTAATCTGGTACTAGACTTTGTTATTAGATTATAGGAGGGTTTATCGTCTTTCCAGTTACTGGAAATGAACTATCATTCTGATATTCTTTTATCTGGTTATCATTCTCAGGATCATTCATTTATTGCACAGAAAATTTCTTGAGCATGTACTACATATTCCAGGCTCTTCTTTGAAGTCGGAAAAGAACCTGCTGTCAGAGAACTGACATTCTAATGAATGGAGACAACCAGTAAAAAGTACCTTGCTGTTTCAGGTACTAGTAATACCAATGGCAGCAGTAAAGGTGACCGATGGGGCAAGAGCAGTTGTTAGTGGAGGGTATGTTGGTGTCCTTGGGCTGCTGTAACAAAGTACCACGAACTGTGTGGCACAAAACGGTAGAAGTGTATTCTCACACAGTGCTGGAGGCCAGAAATCCAAAATCAAGATGGATCCTTCCTTGCCTCTTCTACTTTCTACAGCCGCAGGAATTCCTTGGCTTGTGGTAGCGTAATTCCAGTCTCTGCCTCCTTCACATGTTTCTCCCTCAGGTCGCTGTCTGTGTGTATCCTCTTCCTGTAAAGACCCCAGTCACATAGATTAAGGGTTGACCTCCTCTTAACTAATTACCTTGCAACAACCCTATTTCCAAGTAAAACCACGTTCTGAGATTTGGGAGTTAGGACTTCAGCATATCTTTCTGAGGGACACAATTCAACCCCTAACAGTGGGTTTCTGTGGGCGGGCTGGCCAGGCAACAGCCTTGCTAGGTGGAGACATTCCAGTCGAGCCTGAATGATGGAAAGGGGCAGGTGGGGGGGAGGGGGGGAGGAAATCTATGAGTAGATTCTTTTCTGGTTGCGAGAACAGCAAGTGCAAGAACCTGGGGAAAGAGCCTGTTGGCATCTAAGATAAGTACCTGAACTGTACACTCTTAAAGAGGGCAAACAAATACCTCGTTTGAGAAGTTTACTTTTATGGTTCAAGTTGATAGGATTTTAGTTTTGAACATTATTGGATTTTTTTACTTCTGGTCAGGCAAACACTGATATAATTTTTTTAAAAAAATTAATTACTGCCCTAACTGATTTGGCTCAGTGGATAGAGTGTTAGCCTGCAGACTGCAGGGTCCCTGGTTCCATTCCAGTCAAGGGCACATGCCCAGGTTGCAGGCTCGATCTCCAGTAGGGAGTGTGCAGGAGGGAGCCAATCAATGATTCTCTCTCATCATTGATGTTTCTATTTCTCTCTCATTCTCTAAAATCAATAAAATAATAATAATAATTTTTAAAAATTAATTACTGAGGAGCCAGGTCTTTAAGCATCAGCTGTCTGTAACTCTGGGCATGTGACCATCTGCTTAATAAATCCTTACTTTCTTGGCTGCAAGAAAACAACACAACAAAAAACACTCCAAGACAAAACAAAACAAATAAAAACTGCTGAGAAATCAGGCCTACTGACAGTGGCTAATCACATTTTAAGAATTTTGTTGATTAAAATTTCACTTTGCATTTTAATAGTAGAATTTTTCCATCACCATGTTTAGGTAATTAAACTAAAAGCTTAAAGTATAACAACATCTGAAAATTAAGTAGACTTTGTAATAGTAGAGATTATTCTCTAGTGATAAGAAATTAAGGTTAAATATAGCCTTTAAAAACTTATCATCATATATTAAATTGTCATTTTCAACACGATTATAACATTATTGTGGTTGTACTCTGCCACCTAGAGCTAAGTAGCCTTAGTATGATTTATCTTACATATTTATGAATATTTTTAGTTTCTCTTTCTTTCCCTCTTTCTTCCTCTCTCTCTAAAAATCTTTGAAAAGTCTTTAAAAAATCAATACAGAATACAAAAAATCTATATGGAAATACAGATTTCATAAAATAGTTTAGAAGATTTCATGTAAGTCTGGTAACACCTTTAAGTATCCAGAAGTAGGATAAAATGGCCTAAAATATTGTAATATTTAATGGAAAAGTGACATTATGAAATATGCATTAGTAAATTATATATGTATATTTTAGCCAGAACTTTGATGTAGTTATTACAGATATATTTGTTTATATTACTTATAAATAATAAGTTTCCATAAAAAAGTTCTAAATAAGTTTAAAAATGCTTATGTAGATTTAGATTTTTATAGTGAATGGCTATTTAGGTAAGATTTGGAATTACAAGCAACAGACTGAGACCAAAGCTGCCTCGGTTCAAATCTTAGCTTTGTCATGTCCATCTTGTGTGACCTTGAATAAGTCCTTTAACTGTTTGCCTTATTACCTCATTCATGAAATGAAAAATATAAAGATAGTACCTAAAACAAAGGGTTGATGGGAGAATAGAGTGAATTAGTGCATATACACTTAAAATGGGCACATAGTGCTGTTATAATTTTTAGCATGTCAATTGAAAATTGATATATTAATATTCATAACTAGAGGTCTGGTGCACAAAATTTGTGCATGGGGGTGGGGAGGGGGGATTCTTCAGCCCAACCTGCACTCTCTTCAATCTGGGAGCCCTCATCGGATGTCCTACTGATGGCTTAGGCCCATTCCCCATGGTTCTCTGCTGTCTGTGGGGCCCACTTGGCTGCTCCCAGGACTGGAGGACTCCAGCAGGGCTGAGAGGACTGGGCGCTGCCATCTTGTGGCTATGGGCGCCACCATCTTTGTGTTGGAGTGATGGTTAATTTGCATATTACTCTTTTATTAGATAGGATAGGAAAACATGTAAAATGTACATACAGTCAGTATCTCTTATTCCTTGTTACAAATCATAAGCTAATTTGAGAGAGATAGGAAAATTTTCCACAGTGTTTGTAAGGCTCTGTTTTAATGTTAAAAATCTGTTAAAAGTATTTTATATGCTTATCCACTTAGTTCTTTATAGTAATCACTATGTTCAAGAGATTTTGTTAGGTCTTAAGGGAGAAAGAAAGATGATTAAGCTGTCAATCCTGCTCTCAAGAATTTACCCATGCAATAGGGGCGATAAGACATAATTTAGTATAATATTATAGTATAATGAGGTGTCACATCAAAAATCTGATTTAGCGCTGTAAGTACCTCTGGAAGCAGGGAAGCATCTGAAGAGGTACTGTGAGTAAGAGGGGCATGGCTAAACACTTAGGAACTGATGACATTTTTAGAAGATGGGAAGAACAGGAGGTATCTGAGGTAGAAAAGAACAGTTAGATAAATGGGAAAAGGACAGAGAATCAAGTCCTCAAGTCAAGAGAGGAAAGAATTTCTAGGAGGAGAGATGGACTATCATCCCAAATATTATAGAAAAGTCAAGCAGAGAACGTGAAAAGCAATTCTCTCATCTTTTCTGGGGGCCAGAAAGATTGAGCTGGGGATTCATTGGGTTTTCTTGACAAAGTAACACTGTAATGGAATTTCTGTACTTATATAACTGAAAAAGCATCAGATCAGCTGGGATATAATTTATTTATATCAAACAAAGTGGAGGGTATTTATTTATTTATTTATTTATTTATTTATTTATTTATTTATTTTTAGTCTCTTAAAGATCACTTTCAAGACCACCTGCCATTCATTTTTTGTCTGCCAAACATTCTCCTAAACATTTGAGATCTTCAACCTCTCCTTTAAAGCCTTGTAGCTGCTCTTGCAGTAGATATTGTCACTTCCATTTTACAGATGAGGAGGCCACGTCCAGAGAGGAGATGGCCAGCTCACAATCCATCTATAGGAAGTAACCAAGCTGGATTCCAGCTCAGCTTCTCTGGTCCCAAAGCCTGGATTCTTAACCAGTTATTTTAGGATAAAGTTGTTTAATAACCTCAAGGCATTTGAGATGCAAAGGTGAATACCCAACTTTCACTGATGACCAGCCACACTGGCCTGCTTGCTGTTCTTTAAATAAACCTGGGTTATTCCCTTTGCAGGGCTGTGGCATTGTTTTTTTTCTTTCTTTAGAATACTCTTCCTGCTGTTTTGCCTCATTTGCTCCTCCTCACCTTTCCTGTGTCATCTGGAATGTCAGTGAGGCCTTTTCCAGCCCTCCACTAAAGTGCCTCTACACCCTCCCCCACCCCCACCCCCACTCCAGAGCATCCCATCTGAGAACATCTCCTTCCTTATGTGTTCATTTGTTGGGATTGGTCTCCTGTTTCTCAGTGTGTGCCTTAAGTACTGATGATTCCCAGGACCTAGGATAGGTGATCTAAACTGTTTGTGGAATAAATGAATGATATCTCAAAGATAGCCAACTTTAAGTAGTCGGTGAGATTTTTTTAAGGTTCTGGAGAAGTGTCATTCAAATTAGCGATTATTTCTTTTCTATTTAACATGCACACTTTTTTTTCAATAGCTGAATTGACACTGGGTGACATTTTAAAGGAAAGTCCTAAAACATTTGCTTGTATTGAAAAATGATACAAGTTAATTGTAGAAAAACTTGCAAATACAGAAAAGTATATTTTTAATGCTATAATAAACTTTTATTTATTTATTTCTAATTGAATTTATTGGGGTGACATTGGTTAGTAAAATTATATAGGTTTCAGGTGTACAGTTCTATCATACATCATCTGTATATTGTATTGTGTGTTCGCTACCCCAAGAAAGTGTATTTTAAAATGACATATGGCATCTAGAAGCTAAATTTTAACATTTGGATATATTATTTCTTCAATTTTTTACAAATTGCTTTCTTTTACTTAGCAATCTATCATGACTATCTCTGTGTTATTGATTATTCTCCTAAACTTTATTTATTAAATAGGCTTTATTTTTTAGAGCATTTTTAGGTTCTTAGCAACACTGAACAGAGATTTCCCATATACCTGCTTCCCTCAAACAAGTCCAGCTTCCACTATCAACACTTCACACTGGAGTGGAACATTAATTACTGAACCACAGTTCATAGTTTACATTCTGGTTCATATTGATGGTGTACATTTCATGGGTTTTGATAAATATATAACAACATGTATCCACTATTATAGTATCATACAGAGTAGTTTCACTGCCCTAAAAATCCTCTGTGCTACACCTATTCATCCCTCCCTCCTCTGACCCCTGGCAACCACTGACCTTTTTACTGTTTCGATAAGTTAAAATTTTAATAAGATACATAATATTTCATTTTATGTGCATGTCATGGTTTACTTAATTTTAGTTGGATATTAGGTGTGGGGTTTTTTTTGGCATTATTAATAACCTGAGGAATGGCTTTGGGTAGAGATCTTTGTGTACAACTCTGATTATTCCCTATAATGGCTGGATTAAAGACTAAGGGATATGAACACTTTCAAGCCTTTGTCACTTATCCTTTAACAGCCTAGACCTTTAGATATTTTTTAAAAAATATTTTTTACTCCCACTAAGGATGTATGAGAGGGCTTAGTAAGAAAGAATTACCTATGGTCCGGTGGAAGTGCCTCAGTTGGTTGGGCGTTGTCCTGTGCATCTAAAGGTTGCCGGTTCCATTCCCACTGAGGGCATATATGAAAGGTAACCTATCCATGCTTCTCTCTCACATTGATGTGGTGTCTCTCTCTCTCTCCCTCTCTCTCTCTCTCTCTCTCTCTCTCACTCTCTCTCTCTCTCTCTCTCTCTCTCTCTCCTTTCATCTCACTAAGCATGTCCTTGGGTGAGGATTAGGAAAAAAAGGAATTGCCTATGAATTGTGAAAACATAGACACAATGATAGCTCATGCATGTGCAGTTTATTGTGTATCAGCCATTGTTTTAAGCACTTTATTGGAATTAACTCATTTAGCTCTCACAATAATGCTGTTGGTTAGTACTCTTACTAACTTCATTTTAGAGATGAGAAACTGAGGCACACAGAGGTTAAGTAACTTGCCAAGGTGATTTCCTTAGCTGTAACATGGAGATGCATTAAGATCCAACTTTCAAATTGTGTCAAGTTCTGACCTCTTCTAGCTCATAATAAAAACTAGCCAGTCAGTAGTGGTAATGGGAATCATCACTGGTGTAGAGGTAGCAGCATCAAACACATGGCAACTATAATAGCCATAGAGAATATAACTGGCTCTTAGTTTTTAAGTTAATGGGTAAATATTTAAATAAAATACTTTTTTCAAGTTTAACTTTGTCTAACTCACCCGGCATTTAGTACATCGCTGGTATTTAGTGACTATTACTTAATAATAATTTATGAATTTTTTTATTTTCTGAGAGAAAATTGGGTGTAGCATGTGTCCTTTAGATTTTGGATTGGATGCTATGTTTTTCCTATCTTCAGTGTATAAATACTATCTGGCAGATAGTAAATAAGACAAAATTGTTGATCCTGATTGGTTGCAAAAAGAGATAAATATAAAACCCAGTTTTTTTAAATCAAATAACTTCCACGTGTCATTTTGTAAAGGCAGCCTTTTAATTTTTGGCTTTATGCAGAAGTCTTGCTTTAAATAAATACAAATAAACATTCTTTTCCCTCCTCTCTACTGTTCTTCCCCAAACCCCAACCATGACCCCTTCCACACACTTGTTGTTTCTATTGATTTGCTCCTGAGGATGCTTGTGCATTTGCTGCTCAGTGTTTTTCTTGATCTTTTTAGAAGAAGACACACTGATTTTCCTGCCTGGGTTTGGGGCTGTATTCTGTGGTTCTCGGCTCACTGAGATATTGAGTTTTCAACCTTTAGCTGCCCTTGAGTGACTGCTCAGACATCATGGGGAGCCTCAGTGGGGTAACCATTAAGGATTGTTTTTTTATTTTCACTTGTTAAATCCCCAAAACTAATGCTATTAAAGAGCTTTTCATAGCAGTTGAAAGCTCTATCTATTCATCTTTTTAACTCCCATGTCACATAGCCTTGTGCATAGTGGCCATTCAGTAAATGTTGAATATATAATTTTTGTTAATTGACTCATATAAAATTACACTGTACATTATTTGCTATTATAAATGCTAATTATAGCTTTCTTTAGTTTGTATTTACACTCTAATCTTTGGGAGCACAGAAGAAAAAAACTTGTTGAGTTTTTTTCCTTAAGCTGTAAAGGAAAATATTTGGGAAAGCAGTGCTATAATTCTACTAGTCTCAAATGTCCTTCATAGGGTAGCTAATGGACAATTATTTGTTTCTCTATGTAAGAAATATTTTTAAAAACTCTGAGAAGAATGACTAATTATTCTTTTCGAGAAGGCTATGTAATGTAAAATGACCAGGTTTCAAGGTTAGATTTTTCAAAGCCAGGAATCAAGTAAACAAAGATTAAAATGTATTTCTTTATGTTGGAGATGCTGGAGCTTTATAGTTGCTTTTTTAAAAAAAATTTCAAACAGGCCATTTGACATTTCTCTGCAAAGCAATAACTTATGAGTTAAATGCAAGCAATGATCTGTCTTTTCAGATACTTTAAAAACTATCCACAAATCCTAATAACTGTCTTCCTTTCTCCTCTGTGGGCATAGGCATGATGATTGTACGTAAAACAGGAAATTAGTAATCTCTTTTTGAAGGTGGTGCTGGATTGTTGTTCCTGATGAATTAGCTCATACGTCTTCTCCCAAGTTTTGGCTTAAATATGCAACTCATATGATAATATTGAATCTAAAGGTGCTTTGTGCCAGAATATATTGCTGTGTGGAAGGAAGGTGTTACTTGACAATTTTATGATGTTTTTGATAATTTTTTGGAATTACTTTTTAAAAATAGATGGATTTTCTTTAGGAACCCCAGAAAGCCTTTAGAGAAATATTCCTAAAATTGTATGTTATTTTATTTTTTAAATATATATATATTTCAGAGAGGAAGGGAAGAGGGAGAGTGATAAAATCATCCATGATGAGAGTGATCAGCTGCCTCCTGCATGCCCCCTATTGGGGATCGAGCCCACAACTCGAACATGTGCCCTTGACCAGAATCAAACCCGGACCCTTCAGTTTGCAGGTTGATGCTCTAGCCACTGCACCAAAGCAGCCAGGACTGCATGTTATTATTTTATTGAGAATTAAGATTAAAATTGTCTTTCTGATTTTAAGGTAGTTAATTATGATCAGTACGCTGTTTAAAGAAAGTAATGGGGATGGGAGAGGGGTGACAGGGGTAGAGTGGGGTCAATTGTATGGTGACAGATGAGTTTTGTTGGTGAGCATGCTGTAATGTGTACAGATATTGAATTATGTTGTAGCCCTGAAACTTATATAATATTATAAATCAGTGTTACTGCAATTAAAAATATATATTGGCAAGCAGTATTAACAGTTCAGAGTTTAAAGTCAGCTGATTTTCATAAAATCAGAATGATAATGAGAAGGAAAGAATGGCCACTCATCACAATAATGGTTCAGATTACTTTGAGAATATTTTGTGACAAACAGATGCCTGAGTAGCTACTATTATATATATTTAGTGTCTCAATATCTGAAGGCTTAATTCGTATCTTATCCTTTTCAGCATTGCTGAATCACAGTGAAGATCTTAAACAATCATCTAGTCTATCTCTCATTTTGTAGATGCGGAAACTGAGGCGTTGAGAGGTTGAGTGAGGTGTCCAAGCCAAGCCAGACTTTACTGACCATCCCATTCCTGACTACTAAGCTATCCTGACCTGTTACATAGTACACAGTAGGGTTGATTTGCAAATATTTGTACAGATATAGAGAAAATGGTGATGGGACCAGTGGTATTCCTATACATTAAAAAAAATTATATGATTTTATTTGAGACAAATTAACAATTACCCTGAAGCAAAATCTTAATAGGGCAGTTTTGCAGCTCATTTGCTACATTAGAATCAAAAAAGGAGATGTAAGGAGGGTTACATGAAATTTGTTGGTGGTAGATTAAGTGGGCAGGAGAAAGCAAAGCAGGGACATCTTTAGGATTGGATAAAAGATGAAATGGAGAAACACCACTTTTACACTGGTGGGTACAGGATGGCTAGTAACATTTATTGCTCAGAGGGTTGGTATTCAGGGACACAATAACAATGAGGGGTCCTGTGGTTTGTGCTCTGGTTCCTGAGGTTGGGCCTCTGAGGGTGGGAAAAGGAAATTACTCTGACATTCCAAAGGTATGTTATCCTAGATGTATAAGAACAATGGAGAGAGCTCACTTAAGGTAAAGGCTGACCTTTGTAAGGAAGCTATCTGTAGTCCTGGGACCTGATTATCCTCCCTGACCTGCCCAGTTATGAGTTTGTGATCAGACCACCCTGGTTGGTTACTTTTGGTCGCTGAGCTTCTCAGGCCTGTGTTCCATAGTTCCTTTTTCATTTACAGCCCCTAGCTGTTCTCTGGGCTAGCAAGCCCAGGTATGTGTGAGGCACCCAGGTGCACTGTTCCAAGTTCAGTACCGCTGTGCTATGGGCTCTTTTGACACAGAAGCCAACATTTCTTGTCTAATGGTGATGGATTCTTTCAGCATTTGTGTGCCTGAAAATATCTTTGCTTTGCCTCAGTTGTGGTTTTTTAAAATTTTTATTTATTTCAGAGAGAGGAAGGGAGAGGCAGAGAGGGATAGAAACATCAATGATGAGAGAGAATCACTGATCGGCTGCCTCCTGCATGCCCCCTCCTGGGGATCGAGCCTGCAACTGAGAATGTGCCCTGACCGGGAATCTAACTGTGACCTCCTGGCTCATAGGTAAACACTCAGTCACCGAGTCACACTGACCGGGCATTTGCCTTTAGTTTTGAAAGCTATTTTCACTGGATATAAAAGTCTGAATAAACAGTCTTGTTTGTTTTTTTTTTAGTACTTTAAAGATGTTGCTTCCCACTTAAATTGTTTCCAATGAGAAATCAGCTGTTCCCCTCCCTGTGCCTCTAATGGAAATTCAAAGAAGTGAACTGCTTAGGACTCACCTTACTTTTCCATCTTTGAGAGATCACTCTTTTTGTTGCCTGATAGTGTCTTGAAAACCATTTTTTTGTATGTTTTGTCTGTTTGGGGGTTGTTTCAACGGGGAAGGTAAATTTGACCCTTCTTATTTCATCTTGACTGGTAGTGGAATTGCTTGAGGGATCTGTTGAAAGTGAGGAGGCAGAGGAATGAAATAGAGGCCTGGAGGGATTGCTGTAAAAGTTTGCATAGTCAGTTCTCCCTCCAGGGAGCCTCCATTCCACTCCTCTACCCCCTTCCCTTTGCCTTCCCTCTCCTCCCCAGACTATCACCTAACCTCTAAGGAACACCAAGAGACTTGCAACCAGGGGAGCAGTGGGCAGTGGCACCTTGTCCTGGGTTAATCCCCTGAACCTGTCTCCAAGGCCCCCTATTCTCTGACTTTCTAGTGAGCCAAAGCAGCCCAGCCTAGGGGTTCTCCTGTTCTTCTTCTATGAGCTTCCTTGTGTATTTTTGCTGCAGTCAATAAATCTTGCTTGCTTTTCCAAAAAAGAAAAAAGTTTTATGTAGTCGATGTGGTGAGTGTGAAAGCCTGGCTGTGGTGTAGAGTTTCTCCAGTGATGTTCAGAGCTACACAATGAGTTGACTAGAGCTTAACTAATTCGTTGTTGTTTTTTAGCTATTCCTTGTTTGTTTAGTGCCTGCTGTGTGCTGGGTTTTGTCATAACCACTTCTTATCCCCACAATAAGTTCAAAAGGTGATGTTATTGATAATCCTTCTCCAACCCCACCCCAGTTTCCCCTCACCCTCAGCCCCAGCCCTTCTCAATAGCACAGATGAGAAAATAGAAATGTCAAGTGAATGCCAGAATCCTATAGCTTGTAAATTGTATAATCAGATTACAACCCAGTTCCCAGGAGCTTCAAAACCAACTGGTCCATACTACTTCTTGCCAGTGTTAACATTTGTGTTGAGCAAGTGACTGGGGAATTGAGTGCTAAAAAGGGAAAGGTTGCCATGACAGCTCATGGTTAACTAGATCAGGAAAGGAAGTGGTCAAACACGACAGCTGATGAATTGGAAGAACTCATGTTTCAGAGGCCTCAAGGTCTCTGTGGTGCTCACAATGGTAGTAATGGCCTGAAAGAAACAAGGGAGCATGGAGTTAGCCCTGGGTGATGATGGTGAAAGAGGTGGGAGACAGAGGCCCCCAGATTATACCTGGTCTTCAAATTAGTCCCAGGTCTCATGACAGTTCCAGATTGATTGTAGATCTGAAAAAAAACTAAAACAAAATAAGCAAAGATTTTTAAACAAGACATAGAGTACTCATCTGAAAGGAAAACATTGACACAATAGACAGTATTAAGTTTTCAACAGAAACACTGGCAGAGAGCAACAAAGCAAGCAGCAGAGCAAGGAGAAGTTATTTCTAATACATAGATCCAAGTCATTTTAAGTCCCTCACTGAACAAACAAGAAATTACATGTAGTCACTTATTTAAACACCAAAGTGTTGTATTCTTTCTATCTGAAATTCATTAACAAGCACGATGGCTCTGTGTGTGTCCAGAATTGTTTGTCTAATCCTCTTAAGGGCATTATTCCACTAAGCAGCACAGCGAAGTGATCAGTTTTAATTAGAACAGTCATTTGCCACACTTGAGAAGCATTTGACTTTTGGCTATAGAAGAATCAAAAGTTGGGCAAAGAAGTATTAATTCTTCCATCTTTTAAAGTTATATTTCAAACTGTTAATAACAGTCACAATTGAGTCAGTATGTAACTTTCAACTACTCAAGCCTGTTCAATATGCTGGTTGATCGGATTTTGCATCGAATTTTTCCACAGTTCTTTAATACGCTATCAAGATTTACCTTATTTTTGAGAAAGTCAGCATCTAATTGTCACACATGAAGGATTACAGGGTTTACTAATAGGTAGAAAGAAATAGAAAAGAATGCTCCTTGGGTTATTGTATGGGTAAAAAGCTTTTGTGTATTATGTCAACACAAAGGAAAGCGAAGATCTCAAATTATGTATTACTCTATGGTCAGGGATTATTATGAAGTAAAAAATAGCAATGAGACTGAGTCCACAGCAGCATGTGAAAATCAGAGTCACCCCTTGTTAGTTTTCCTCTCTGTCTAGTAGACGAATGGGAATAGAAGTCAGAGCACAAGACTATGAAGTCACAGTAGTGTAACCTATATACTTGGTGATGTTGTTATTCTTACTTTGGTTTTCCAGGTGAGGAGAGAGTTAGAAAATTCATTTATGTTGAACCATTTATAAGAGGATTTAATTCAGTTATCAAAGGTTTTAGTATCCTCTTTACTGACTCTCTCCTATAAGAGTTGGGTTTTTCTTTAAATGAGAAAGTGATGTAACTGGTGCACTAGAGGTGGGCCTGTGCTTGTTCCCTGTGTGTGTGTGCTGACATGGCGGAGTGACATGTCCTATGGCTGCTGGAACAAATTACCATAAGCTTAGTGGCTTCAAACAGCACATTTAGCCCTGGCTGGTGTGGCTCATTTGGTTGGGCATCATCCCATGCACCAAAAGGTTGCTGGTTCGATTACCAGTAAGGGCACATGGCTGGGTTGCGTTCGATGCCTGGTAGAAGGCGTGCAGGAGGCAGCCTATGGATGTTCTGCTCTCACATATTGTTTACTTCTATTAAGAGCCCCATGGAGCTGATTTGAAAGCTTACGGCACTCAATGGGGCTCTTAAACTGAGGGCTTGACAGACACAGCCCTCCCTACCTCCCTGTTATCGTCAGGGTTTTCCTGTTGCTCAGAGCAGATTTCACAGAGAATCATTTCCCAAGCTTCCTCCTGAAGGCTGTAGACCCAGCTGTCATTTTTCTTACCTACTAAATAACTTAAAAGGCTTTTTAACACATAAAAAGCCTTTTTCCTCTTTTGTCCCTTTTCATATTATTATTGTATGTATTCTGAAAAATAAAACTGTATTAAAAATAAAAGCTATAATTTAAAAATAAAAAAGTTGAAAAGAACTTATAAACTTTGCATTTAGTACAGATCAGTCAGTATTTTACTTTTAAGTGATTCGATGGCCATCCGTTGTTTGACTCCCATCTTTTAAATCTTATGATCTGATGGCTTGTCAAGTTTGAATATCAATTTTGGAAAACTGATATAGATACAATACGCCTCATCAATGCTGGATGTATAAACAACTGGATGGAGCAGAGGGTAGGGCCAGAACTGGGGTCAAGATAGTTATCTGCAGCCACATGGCCAAGTCCATATGGTGTGGGACTTCCTGGATAGACCGAGATGCGCAGTCAGGGTGGTGACCCTCCTCGTCAATCCTGGGAAGGTTGGACCTGCCTGTGTACAAATAGAGTAGCTGTATAGCTTTTAATAAAGTTTCTGAGACTTTGGATAACAGTGTGTCCTGAAGGCACTAGGACCTTTAGTCATTCATTAATATTTGGCCTTGCCTAGGACTCACCTTTCAGGCTGTCTCTGGTCCCAGAACCACCTTTCCCTTCAGGGCTCCCATTAGAACATGGGGGATTTCAGCTCTTGCTTCTTACTTTCTAATTCCAGCCCGATGTCATTTTGGTAGGGAATCCCTAACCCTCCTCTATCTAAATCATCCTGCCAGGCCTGAGTCTTTGCCTTACCCCACTCTGAAATATTCCACATGTCCTCATCTTTGGATTTGAGTCTGTCATGTGGCAGCCTGTGGACCTGCCTCCCAACTACTGCCTCTCTGTTACCCCTTTGCCCAGATTCCTGGCTTGGAGCAAGATGAGTCTAAGGAGTGGCATCTTTGTCCATTCTGGGACTGCTGCTGAGGAGCGATATCCTTAGGATACTTAGCTGTGTCCAGTGTATTTTTTCACGCAAGTGTTTTTATAGGTGGTTGGGAACTTTAGTTTAACTCTGTGATGGTTTAGCACATAGCTCCATCATTTCCAACACAATTTTTAAGGAAACAGTATGTTCTTATTTTCAAGTAGTAGACTTGAAAAACTACCTTTTGGACACAAATCCCATTGGTAAGTTGGGGGCTGCCTTGTAACAACATGCAAAGGAGGAAAAATGTCATCATCAAATTTTCATTAGGTTCCTACTTGTGCATCATGCTGTGGAGACTGCCTGATCCATGGGCCTCCGCTGGGCCTGTTTTTATAAGCTGTAATAAGGCCACCTTACAAATTGCCCTCTGCTCCTCAGCACACTGTAGAGCTTTCTCTGAATATCTTGTGTTGTACTAATGGGGAGGATTAAGGCAAGAAGCGTTCCTAGTCTGAGAAAGTGCAATTTTAATTTAAATGTGTCCTTCCCTGGACCTAAATTCTTTTAGTCACTGAGCCTGCACTAATTTCTGTGATTCTTTGGGGGCTGGGGCACTCTTCTTACAGCTTTTTAAATTAGTGCTTCCTATCGGTTCAGTGTTTTCTTTCAAGTGAGGCACTCTTAGGATAATGTGACACATGGCGATTTTCAAAAGATTAAAGCAATGTGTTCAATTGTGAGCCTGACAACTAATTGCCTGAACTAATTATACATGAAGGGCCAAACCATTAGTGTTAATAAGAAGTGACTTTGGTAAGTACAGTTTGACCCAGAGATTGAATAACTATTGCAAACAATAACCAGTGAGGCGGGTAGCCATTGTATAAAACACCGTAGCTGGAAATTATTCATGTCTATTCAGATTGGGTTTTCCCTAAATTGTTACCCTTACACTTAATTATTTCCTTCTCAGTGAAAATGTGCACCCTTTTGAGCTTGGAGGCCGGGTCAGCTCATGGAGAAGTATTTTGGAGAAATGAACGTGCACGCTATGAACATGGTCTCTATGTTCCTCTTGAGGCTCAGTTTCATCCACATGAAATGGCGGTGCTCACAGGGCTCCCTCCTAGGCTTTCTTCCTCTACAGTCTGTCTCTGTTTCACCTCATCAGGTTTGAGTCGGCTAGCAAATCCCACATCGATTTATCTGCGCCAGGCATCTTCTGAAATCCAGATGCCCATTCCCACGTGGCTATCTTACAGGGATTGCAAACATGTGCTCCCCCCAACAGAACCTTGATCTCTCCCGAATCTGCCCTCTCTCGCCTGCCCTGGCTCCTGACTTTGGCAAATAGTCCAGTGCAACTCCATGTACTCCGTGACTCCTTTCCAACCACTTGTCCCCATCCCCATCACACTGCCCTTGTCCCTGCCCCCATTGTCTCCTTTCTGTACGATAGCTTCATAACTGCTCTCCTCAAATTCGGTTTGCTTCCTTTCAAATTATACACAGCTACTAAAAAAAACTGAAAGCATAAATCTGATCACCCCACTATCTGCTGTGAGGTATGTAATGATAACCCACTGCGAGGGTCAATGTCTTTCATTAGTGTGGCCATTTGATCTTGCATGCTCTTCGTCTCTAATTCACAACAGCCCAGACTCACTGGCCATCTTTCAGGTGCTTGAATTTATCTAGATCTTTCCCTCCATAAAGCCATTGTATAGTTGGTTTCCTGGGCCTGAAATGCTCTTCCCCTTATGCTCTGCCTAGCTACTGCCTCCTTACCCTTCTAGTCTTTGTTTTAGTATCATTCCACAGTGACATTTCCAAAAGCCCTCCCCAGTTGGTTAGATTCCCCTACTAAATATGCCAACAGCATCCTGTACTTCCAAGCCATCATCATAATTGTAATTAAATCAGTATTTGTATAATTACTGTTTTGATGCCTGAGTCTCCTCCTAACCTGTATAGTCCCTGAGAGCAGGGACCATCGCTTATCCGGTTCACTGTTCTTTCCCCAGTGTGTTTCATAACAAATATTTGCCAAATGAATGTATAATGAATGCAGGTGGACAGAAGCTGTGCCATATGTTATGTGTATTTGTACTTATGCTTGAATGTGGGGTTGATGTTCTAGGATTGAATGCTTCCCACTCCACAATGAAGCAATACTGTGAAAGCCTTATATAGATCTTGTTAACTGTTCAGCTTTTGCACTCTCTTCCCACCTTTATTCTGGAAGTAGATAGTACTAGTCAGGGTTTTACTGGAGAAACAGAACCACTAGGAGAGAAAAGATTTATTGCAGGAATCAGTTTACATGATTGATGGGGTTGTCTAGACAGAAGGCAGGAAGGACAGGCAGGTTGGAACTCTTGGGCAGAGGCAAAGCTGCTGTACATAGGTGGGATTTCTTCAAGGGAAACTCCAGCCCCACTCTTCAGGCATTTCAACTGATTGAATCATGCCTGTCCAGATAAGGATCATCTCAACTGATTATGGACTTTAATCACATTTATAAAATACCTTCATAGCAATACCTAGATTAGTGTTTGAATAACTGGAGAATGTAACCTGTAGCTAAGTTAACACATAAAGTTGACCATAAAATAAACAGTTAACAAGCAAAATTAACCATTAAAAAACCCCCAAACTTGACATATCTGGGATTGAGAATGATTAAATATTTTATTCAGTGTGTTTCTTGTTAGCTATAGAAAGAATACCTAGTTTAAAGAGATTTTTACCTGTTCTGCTGAAGTATGCTAAATAACCTAATTCTTCTACTATCCAAAACAAATGTGTGATTGACTATACTCAGTACTAACATTTTAGGAAAATTTGTTCTTTTTACTGTACATGCGGTACTCCTAACAAGTGGATAACTGTGTTGTCCAGTTTTATTTATGAGAACAGCAAACATCACCTGGCAAAACATGAAGGCTTTCATCCCAGCTTTCATCTGCTGGCAACCTCCCCGTTTTGAGGGAGATTTTGATTTTATTCAAACAAAACAAAACACACTGATTTCCTTTAGTAGTACACTGACTACTTAAACACTATTAATAAAGTATGTGGAACTATATGCAGGTTAAATGAAGGATTAATCTCCCCATTTTTACTCCAAAATAAATTAATCCAAGTCAAAAATAATGATAGTAATCTATTTATAAGCCATTAAGTGAAATAAGATTCAAACAATCTACATTGCTAAATAAATAATTAGGAATGGGGAGGGAAAGCTCTTTCTTGCAAAAGAGTGCCAACTAATAAATGTAGAAGGAGGTAGGAAATAGAAAAATCACCATTTGGCAAATATCACATTTATGGTTGATGAAGGCGGAGTGTCAATGGGTGGGTGAAGGTTTGATGAAAACAGGATATTGCCATAGTCTCAGTATTTTTCCACAAAATACTCACTAATTACAAACAAGGAAATGGTGACTTTATAGTGAGGATCAGCTGCTACAACTTTGTACAGGTGATTGAAGTTAACATCTCAAAGATCCAATATCCTCTGCCCCCTGCTGTGACACCCTGAGAGAAGCACAGCACCATTTTTGGGGTCTTATTCTTCTTCTTTTTAAATATATTTTATTGATTTTTTACAGAGAGGAAGGGAGAGGGATAGAGAGTTAGAAACATTGATGAGAGAGAAACATCCATCAGCTGCTTCTTGCACACCTCCTACTGGGGATGTGCCCGCAACCAAGGTACATGCCCTTGCCCAGAATCGAACCTGGGATCTTTCAGTCCACAGGCCCACGCTCTATCCACTAAGTCAAACCGGTCAGGGCGGCGGTGGCTGCTGCTGCTGCTGCTGCTGTTTCTCTTCCTCCTCCTCCTCCTCCTCCTCCTCCTCCTCCTCCTCCTCCTCCTCCTCCTCCTCCTTTTTCTTTTAAAAATGTTTTCATTGATTTTTAGAGAGAAAGAGAGATGGGGAGAGAGAGAAACTTCCATCAGCTGCCTTCCACATGTATGCGGGCTTGGGATGGAGCCCAAAACCTGAGCAAGTGCCTGACCGGGAATTGAACTGGCAACCTTTTGGTGCATGGGATGCTCAACCACCTGAGCCAAACTAGCCAGGGCTTGGGGTCTTCTTGTTGGGAATACATGGACTGGGTCTGGTCATGAGGAAACGTTAGATGGACCTAAATTGAGGGTAACCCAGGTTATCCTGTGGAATCAAAAGTTTTGACTCTTTAAAACTGTCAAGGATGAGAGAGACAGGGAAAGAAAGAGGAACTGTTCTGGATTGAAGGAGAATTATGGTTGTTATGTAAGGGAATGGCCTTGCTTTGGGAAATACCCTTTGGAATATACAGGAGTGAAGGGGTCTCATGTCCATAATTTACTCTCAAAGGTTCAGAAAAATACTGAAGACTAAGCAATGAGGCAAAGGGGAAATAGGAAGTTCTTTGTGCTGTTCCTGCAATGTCTTTGTGAGTTTGTAATTATGTTAAATGACTATTTTTAAAAGTTCTGAAACTCAAGGAAGGACATAGGAACTGTTTTGGACTGAAGGAGAGAGACATGGCAAACGTAGTGAGTGATCAGGATTAGCTCTTTTGATTCTAAAAGAAATCATTGGGCCATTGGCAAAATATAGGAAGTTTTTTGGGTGAAGGAGCTATAAGTATCTTTGTACTGTTCTGGCAATTTATAAGTTTGAAATTGTTTCAAAATAAAGTGTTCTTTTTTAAGAGCGAGTGCTTTCCTGAAATCCAGACTAACTTTAATTTCCTTTTGGTTTAGGTAGAACAGGATAGACTTTGTTCCTGCTGGGAGAGGCCAACCAGTCTTTGCCTTTAAAGAAGAGAACTGCATCATATTAAAGATTTTAGAAGTAGGACATAGCTAAGTGATGCATCTGTAGGTAAGTCAATCTCTTGATTCTTTGCACTCAAATGTAAATTCAGGGTAACTATAGTTGCCTGGTCTGCCTGAATAGGGTCCTTCTTAGGGCAAAATGAGAAATATGGAAACATTAATTTTTAAAACAAGAGAATGCTAATGAAATGCAAGCTGTTATTGACCAAGTGGTGCCTAGGGATGATTTTATTTCTAGCATGTTAATGGAAGTATTCTGGTTTGGGAGTGGAATGCCTTTTCCCTTCTCTTTTTTCCTCTTGTTTCCTAAAGTATGTCCACACCTACCTGGTATCTCCTTTTGCTGACTTTTCTTTTCTCTCTTTGTTATTTCCCCCTTCTTTTATCAGACCTTACTTTATTCCTCTTGTACAGTCCTTGTTTGTGTCTTTATATCTCGTCTGCCTCTCACTCTCCTCTCCCCCTTCTGCAGGCTGGTTCCTGGCCCACTCCCTTGACTTTCTTCCCTTTTTGTTGTGGCCTCAAGGATTCTAGATATCATACTCCTTTTTCCAGTTTACCTTTATTCAAGAGAGAGGTCAATCTGAATTAGAGTCTTAGCAAGTAGACTGTTGGTAACAAATGAAGTTTTATTAATAGCTACTGGTTATTGAATGCTTACAAGGGTTGAGAATTATATTGGGTGCCTTATCTATATTCACATTTAATCCTCACAGCAGCATGTTAGAGTAGGTGTTTTTACCCCTGATTTACAGAATTGGAAAGTGAAGTACAGATGCTGAGCAATGTACCCAAAATCAAAATTGAGAGGTGGCAAAGCCGTGTCAAAATCCAAGGTGAATTTCAAAACTTGAGGTGTTTCAAACCTACTATATAGCACACGATCATTGGTTCCATAACAATTGTGCCTGAGGGGCCAAGGGTGACATTTAGGTGAATATTAGTAAGAAGGCAGACACAGTAAGTCTTTTATTGCTTACTAGGGGCCCAGTGCACAGATTTGTGCACCAGTGGGGTCCCTCGGCCTGGCCTGCACACTCTCGTAATCCAGGACCTGTCTGGGGATGTCAGATAGCCAATTTCGGCTCAATCCCTGCAGGTCCAATTCAGACAGGAGGGAGCCTGATCCTGTGCATTGAGCATCTGTCCCTTGGTGCTCACTGCACGTCATAGCAAGCAGTCGTTTGGTTGTTTGGTTGCTTAGTCGCTTAGGCTTTTATATATATACTAGAGGCCCGGTGCACAAAAATTTGTGCACTCGGGGGTCCCTCAGCCGGGCCTGTGCCCTTTTGCAGTATGGGACTCCTCAGGAGGTGTCCACCTGCTGGCTTAGACCTGCTCCCTGGGTGATCGGGGCTAAACTGGCAGTCAGACATCCTTCTGGCAGCCCAGGAGCCCTCGGGGGATGTCCACTTGCCAATGGGGAGCAGGCCTAAGCTGCAGTTGGACATCCTTAGCCCTGCTGAGGAGGCAGGAGAAACTCCCACCACCACCGCTGTACTAGCAGTCGTCAGTTTGGCTTGTGGCTGAGCAGAACTCCCCCTGTGGGAGTGCACTGACCACCAGGGGGCAGCTCCTGCATTGAGGGTCTGTCCCCTGATGGTTAGTGTGTGTCATAGTAATCAGTCATTCCCAGTTGTTCTGTTGTTAGGGTCAATTTGCATATTACCCTTTTATTATATAGGATTAGGGGCCCAGTGCACAAAAATTTGTGCACTCGGAGGGGTCCCTCAGCCTGGTCTGTGCCCTCTCGCAGTCTGGGACCCCTCGAAGGATGTCCACCTGCTGGCATGCCTGGCCAGTCTGGGTGAGGGGCTGATGGCTGTTTGCAGGCTGCCCAAGCCCCCCAGTGGGGACCCTCACCCCATGGGGGTGTGGCCAGCCTGGGTGATGGGCTGAGGGCCGTTTTCAGGCTGCCCACAGTTCCTTCAGGGTTTGGGTCCCTACTGGGGTGCCTGGCCAGCCTAGGTGAGGGGCTGAGCGCCGTTTTCAGGCTGCCCACAGCTCCCATTGACCAAGGTCCCAGCGAGGCTAGCTGGAATCAGGTTTCTGGGGTTTATTTATCTTCTATAATTGAAACTTTGTTGCCATGAGCCAAGGCCTAGGCAGGCAACAAAGACTCCTGTTTACTTCAGCTCTGTGGCTTCTATAATTGAAACTATGTTGCCTTGAGCAGAGGCCCAGCTGGCCTAGGCAGGCAGTTTCCACCATCGCTGGTGCAACGGAAGCCTCCTGTTTGCTCTAGCTCTGTGGCTGCCAGCCGCCATCTTGGCTGGGTTAATTTGTGTACAGTCACTGGTGGGCATGGCTGGTGGGTGTGGCTTAGGTGTTTCAGAGTGGTGGTTAATTTGCATATTATTCTTTTATTACATTAGATAGATTACACTGGCGGTGAAGAGGGGGCACCTGAATCATATGTCAGCATTTGAATGGCTGGCTCTTGGCAAGTAATTATTTATAATCAGTCTACATTGCTGCTGAAAGTCATCCCATTTGACTCCTTTCTGGAAAGATTCTCCTTTTGGAGTGTAACAGGACCTAATTATGTGCTATTAAATCTGAGACCCAGTTCCTATTTAGAGGTTCCAGTGGTAAACCTCTCATGTTAGGAGCAATTAGTGACACTGTGACATGTCATCGTCAGTATGCTCAACTGTGGACAATAAATCCTAGCAGGATGGGTAGTTTTAAATAACCACCTTCACCATCACCCCAATGCCACCTGAGCAATGCCATTTCAAGGCAACAGATTCAGGACATTTTTCCTACTAGTATTCTGGAGGTTTCAGAAATATGAGAATAAAGTTGATTTTGGAATTTTTCAGATTTTGAGTGCTTAGGAAAAGGGCTAGCGATATTGGACAAATCCTGCAATAGGGTCTATGAGCTGATCATGGGGACTCTGCTCCAGGCAGTCCCCATGGAGTGACTGCCATGTGTCAATGGCACCTGGGCATGTGCTTAACCAAAAGCTGGGATTTGAAAACATGTTTGGCTGAGGCTTGAGAAACCCAATTCTAGTGTGTTAATGGGCTACCTTGGATTAGTGGGAAGTGAATCTTCCACTCTTTTTTTAAAGTTGAAAAATGAACAAACTTCTAATTGTAATTTGAAACCTTTGTTAATAAAGTATATCCCATAGTGTGTGTTGCTGACATTAGGATTGCCTCCTGAAGTGGGATTTTCCTGTCCAGTTTGGATTTTTAGCATGTTGTGGAGACACTGCATGGGAAAATACAGTCACAGGATGTTTCTAGAGTGTGGCTGAGCAGTGAAAGCATGTCAAAAAAACTGCCCTCATGGGAAAACTGGACTGTATCCATTAAGCCAGTCTCTGCCCGGGATGCCGGCTCTGAGGCAGGCATAACTTGGAGGTAATTGACTCTTCAGTCCACTGAGGCCACTCAAGGATTCTCTCTGTGGCAAGGAACCTCTTTGTTTCCCCTTCCATTCTGAGGCATTGATATTTCAGCTAGACTATTTATGTTGACAGTAAATTCCAACCACCACAAACAGTCTCTGGAAGTCTCGATTGTGCACAACTTAGAGATGGCCACTTACCATATGCCTTAAAAAGAGAGAAAGAAATGAAAGAAAAGAAAGAAGAAATGTAAACCTGATTAAAAATAATTTGGAGGCATTGGTGAAATTTAGCTGGGTAAGGGCTGTCAGTTATTTTAGTGTAGGGTGGAAACAACCCTAGGAAACACTTGAGAAGCATGCAATACCAGTTGGAAGAATACATCTTAAAGTAAACACACAACCTTTAATAAATGAGTGTGTCAGTAGTGAGTGAAACTGAAGGGAAGCACCCTGCAAGTGTAGATGAAGCTATGAGTGTGATTTTGGGGAAAATATAAATTAAATTATAGATTATTTGGCCCTAAATCTGTGTGTTGGGTGTGTGTGTGATATAAAATTTTCACTCATCTTTCCCAAGTAATGCACTTCTAAATATCCTTGCAGTGATACTAGCTGATCCTCAATTTTAAGATAACAAGTTAGCACTGTGCATCAGTCAATGCAGTCTATTTTTATAGAGATGTGGATTGAATTAGCAGAGGTGTGGCTTTGCTTAGTGAGTAATACTCACAGGATGATTAAGTTAGTCACGTTCTTTGTGTAGAAAGGCGGCGGGGGCTCGGGGCTGGTCTCACAGTCTATGATACACAAAGTAGTAAGCTGTAGGTACTTTTACTTGCCAGAAAAGGTGTAAGTGCATGTTTTTGCTGTTTTGAGCCCAGATTAGAGCTGTCAGGTGACCCCTCACAGGCCCACCACTTAAATTGTTCCTCTCTCCCCCGCCACCCTCGCAGACACCATGTCCTCTGTTGCACTGTGGCTTTTCTCTCTTTTTCTGTGGTACATGATGGGAGTGGAGGGAAGAGAGGGAAAGCATCTGCTAAAGAAATCGCCCTTATTGAGACTGTAACTAGTCTCCTTATGGAGACCATAATGGTTTGTAGCAGTTCCACCCAACTCCAGGAAGTTCTGAAAATCTGTTACGTCAGGGAGCAACCCTAGGCTGCAGTTTCCCAGGTAACGGGCTTGCTTCCAGGAACTGATGCTGGTGATGTCATTTTAATCTCTCATCTGTTTATGTTCTTAAAATTCATAGATTTTCAAGGACTTGTTACACTCTAATTCATAGAGATTCAGCTTTTGCAAAGAAATTTAATAATCTTGGCCTAAAGCAAAAGTTTGCTGAAAAAAATTAAAACAATCTTGGCACGTATAGAAATTAATTACAATTTTTATCAACATTTCAAAACTAAATGCTTGCCAGACATCCTAGGACAATTTGAAACTGTTGCCTGGGCAACCTCACTTGCTTCTAATCAAATGTTATGGGGAGTAGTATTTGTTCATGGCACACACATAAAAATAAGGTAAAATCCGCCCCCCCCCCCAAGAAAAATCACCCATAATTTTACTACCCAAACATAAATAACATTTGGTTTTCCAGTACCCAGATTTTCTTCCCTAGGATTTATATTTTTAAGTTTAAAAATGAGCAAACTTCTAATTGGAATTTGAAACCTTTATTAATCAACTGTATCTATTTTTCAAATAAATGGACACACGCTACTTTATAAACCTGAATCTCTCTTTACCCCTTGATCCAACCAGAGTAAGTATTTGAACCACTTTTCCATATTGGTGACTATATATTTATATCATCCTTTAGAATGGCTGCAGAGATTTGCTGGACAATATTGTTATGAGCGTGTTTGTACACATGATCGGGCACTTGCTTGATTATATACTAAGATAAACTTTTAAATGTAGAATTTATTAGACCAAAACAGAACATATGTTGATGGCATGGGAGACTTGTTCTGAGATTACTTTCCCGGAAGTTCATTCTGATTCTTTATCAATCTGTTATGTGAAAAATGGTTTCTCATTGTCTTAAATTGTATCTTTGTTTTCCACGTTGAGTATCTCTCTGTATCGTGTTGCCCATTTGAATTTTGTGGTAAATTGGCTAGTTTTGTATTCTTTCATCTCTGGGCTTATTGTTTTGTGAGAGCACTTCATGCCTGAAGGACATGGATTTCTTCTCCGCATTATACGTGTTTTTCCCACTAGATTGGAATTTCTATTGAGATTTAGTCAAAGGTAACATTAATTAGTAGGTGTGGGTGAGCATGTTTTTCAAGATTGGGTTTCGCTATTTGAGAATAATGTTTTCAACCCCTCTGATCTAAGAAAAGTATAGTAAGCAAAGGGGCATGGAGTGACTTTTTCCAGGCCCTTCTGTTTATTGCCTTGCCTTAGGGTAGAACTGTTTCTAAATCATCTGAGAAAATCAAGTAGCTAAAGTGTTTGCATCAGCTAAGTGATTGGGTTCCGGTAAGTGTTCTTTTTAATGAATTTAGTACACTCACCTATTGATATTCTTTTTCAAAGCTAGTATCTTTGGCTGTTTGAAATAGTCTGCTCACATGGGTCCTTACAGCTTTGGGCGTCTGACAATTTTATGGTTATGCAAATGTTATTGAGCTCATCTTGATGGATGTTCTCCAAGCCGTTGGTTGAGTGTGCAGAGATTGTGCCTTTAATTGTCACAGGGTTGGCTAGTGTGACCTTCACTTCAGGCTGTGTGAAAATGCTTGCCAGACATCCTAGGACAATTTGAAACTGTTGCCTGGGCAACCTCACTTGCTTCTAATCAAATGCCCCAAGGATAACCCAAGTCCCTGTGGGAGTACCACAGCTGAAGGGAGGATCTCTGTTAGAGGAGCACCGGAAATATACTTGCCAGTTTAGGACACTATTAATGTTGAGGGAAGTGGAGGTTATGCCTGATTTGAACTCACAGAAGGGAGAGCATGAAGGAAAAGAGAATCAAGAGAATGGGGATAGGCGAGATGGGAAGGAAGAAGGTTGCTCTGAAATTAATGATAGAAATCAGAATAATAAATATGAGCAAATGTTTCATGCATTAGAGAACACGGTAGCACAGCCTTAGCCAGTGTGGCTCAGTTGGTTGAGCATTGTCCTGTGTATTGAAAGGTCACAGATTTGATTCCTGGCCAGGGCACATGTCCAGGTTGTGGGTACAGTCTCTGGTTGGGTGCATACAGCAGACAACAGGTTGATATTTCTCTCACATCAATGTTTCTCTCTCTCCCCTTCTTCTTTCCTTGCTCTCTAAAGTCAATAAAAACATACATACAACAACACATAGTACAGAGCAATCAGAAATGCATCAGGAATGAAGACTGAAAAGTTATGTTTAGGAAAAAAATCCATAGCAAATAAATGACTATCTGCAAAAAGAATGGTGGAGATTTCTGAGAAGAATACAATGAAAATATATATTTTTTTCACTGAAACAGACTTGTCCATGTGAAGTGTTTCATCAGCTCTGCTTTAAGGAACTAATACTGCTTTTTCCTTGAACTCTCCATTGTAATCTGAGTAAATTGTGAGTGCTTTTCCCAGAATCAGAATGATGCCACTCAGAATTGTAGGACATGCTTTTCACTTGTTATTTCTGTGAATCAGAACTGTTACAGGTTTGAAACGAATGTAGTTAAAGTCATTTGTTATTGTTGTTGTTTTAAAACAAAATGCTCGATAGCAGGATGGTTATTGTGATAGGTGGTGGTGTTTTAGCTGCTCAAATAAGCAGATTGCAGACTGGGGCAAAAAGGCATTATGTAGCCCAGGGGATTTCAGTGAGCTGACCATTCTCTGCCCTCAGTCGGGTACTTACCTTGTTCTATTACATTAAAAGGAAAAGTATATGACTTACTCTTGAAATAAGACCCCATCTTTGCAGATCTCAAACCAGGTACAGGAGAGAGGCAGGTTTTATTGCAGTTGGAACTGGCACCTCCAGCAATGATAAAGTGGGCTGTCCAAGGTAGTCGCGTAATAAAGGCTGGGCAGTGATGATGCTGTCCATATATCAGGCCCATTGACAGTATTAGCTTTGCTCAGATATTTTCTAGAGATTGGATTTTATAGTTCCAGAAAACCATGGTTTCAATCAATCCTGGCAAGTAAGGAATGGCACATCCCTAGAGGTGTAGCTGAGGAGCGTTTAATGAGGGAATTATTTAAAGAGGAAAGAGCAGAGTTCGGGGAACCCCCAGTTAACAGCAAAGCATCTCAGAGCTAGCAACATTGGGAACGATGGTCTCTGAGTCAGAAGGAACAAAGGCGGAGGCAGTGTTCCTGGGCCCCACTGGATGCGCTGGCCATGGTGCTGTAAGTGTAGCTGCAGCTGGAGCTTGGACAGGGGCAGGCAGGGAGATGGGGGTGATTATAAATACCTTGACTCTCCTCTCTCCTCTACTGTCCAGACTCCTGCTGGTGTCTTCTGTTAGCCAAATCCATCTGGAAGCTAGAGTAAAGGATCCTGAGAGATACAGGCTGTAGAGGTCAGCTTCCTGGAGCCCAGAGAAGGTCAGAGATGGTTGTATAATGGGTCTGGGTGGGGAGGGCCACATGGAAAATAACCAGCACAATTTGCACATGTTCCCCTGTTCTTTAAGGCTCTCCTTGCCCTTTGGAAGCATTTGGAAGAGAAGGTATTTATAAAAGAATGCCTATTATAGGAACGTAGTAGGGACACCAAGCAGACCTATGGTTTTCCCAGTTGATTACTCCCATGTGTGTGCTCCACTGAGTCTAGTGCATATTCTGTCATTGCTGTTATTTCTTTACACATATGTCTCCCCCTTTAGACTTCAGGTCCTTCCAGGGATGAACTTCCTTTTATTTGTCTTGATTTCTCCAGCACCTAGCCTGGTGCCTGGCATGTAGTAAAACTTCTGTCTTGAGAAAATGATGGAATGACTGTTTCCTAGCTCTTTCAGTATGAATGCTTTACCTCCATAGTGCATTTTCATAATGAAACAGTTAATCTTCTTTCTCCATTACTGGGTACTATGCCCTGTTATTCTTTTAAAGTGGAAAGAAAGGAGGAGTCACGAATCTCAGCTCCCTACTCACTACAGCTCAGGCACAGGGAGTGGCCACAGTACAGAAACTTCTGCCCTCATTAGTAGCCACAAAGTAACAGTTTCATTGAGTATTTCCTCTGTGAGCAACATGTTTACTGGTCCTTACACTAAGTATGAAACCAATGCCCATGGAACGTGTATGGGAAATAATCTAAAACTGGATAGCATGATAGTGCTAATAAAATGCAACAGGTATACAGAGAAGGACAGGTTAGAGATGTTCTATTATAGAATAAGTTAAATCTGAGTACTACCTTAAGAATATTTATAGGGTTAGAGTAAGGAGGGACTTGCCCTACTATATATCAAGACCTGTTATGAAGTTAGAGAAATTTAGTGTGATACTGGCATTGGGACAGATAAATTGACCAATGGAATATAAATAAAAGCTCAGAAACATGCCATATTAGTTTGCCCAGGGCTGTCATAATAGAATACCACAGACTGAGTGGCTTCAACAAATGTATATTCTCATAAATCTGGAGGTTGAGAGTCTAAGGTCAAGGTGATATCAGGGTTAGTTTCTGGGGAGGACTCTCCCCTTGGCTTGCAGATGTGAGTACAGTGCACACCTACTCTCTGAGTCCTCATGTGGCCTTTTCTCTATACATGTTATCTCCAGTGTTTCCTCTTCTGAGGACACGAGTCCTGTGGGATTAGGACCATACCATTATGGCTTCATTTAACTTTAGTTACCTCCTTAAAGGCCCTATAAGTAAGTAAAGCTACTTGGGGGTTAGGGCTTTAATATATGAAATTTGGGAGTACACAATTCAGTTCATAATATTCCTGTACACACAACTGTGATATGTCAGATCAATAGGAAAAGGAAGGACTATTCAGTGAATGGAGCTGAGAATAAATGAATATCACTAGGGGAACAGATGAAAACATGCTTTCTTCATACCACATTTTTCAAAATCAGAAGGATGAAAGTCTTAAATGTCAGAAAGAAAACTTTAATACTTTCAGGATAAAAGTCTTAGGATTTCCTAAGGTGTTTTTTTTAGTCTTCAGAGAAGATTTCTTAAGATACAAAAAAGATAATATTTAAAAAAAGATGAACAAACTGGACTATATTAAAATTAGAAATTTTATTTATCTAAATAAGTTGTATTGAAATTATATGACACCAGAGATTTTCTTCAATATAATTTGTGGAAATAGAGGGGAAATTGGGATACAGATGAAACAAGATTGGTCATGAATTGATAATTTTTCAGACTTGGTGTTGGGTATTTGAGGTTCATTATACGAGGCACACAAAATATGAAGGGATTAAAAGTTTATACAAAAAAGAACCACCAATCAAGAAGAAGAACATGAACAACCCACTAGAAGGATGGGTGTCTTATAGATTCAGACAAGCAACCACATATGGCCAAGAAATGTATCAGAAAAATTCAACATCATTTGTGAGGGGGAGGGAAATACAGCTCAGGGCCACTAAGAGATGCTATTTTATATCCATTCAGTTGGAAACACTGAGAAGTCTAGTAATATCAAGTGCTAAGGCCGATGGAGGTCCAGAGGGTCTCATACCTCCTATTAAATTGTCATAGCTACCTTGGGAAATAGTTCCCACAGTACCTCATAGTTAACCAGTCAGTTACTTCTTTTTACTTCTAAGTATACAAGTAAAAGAAATTCTTGCACATAGGTGCCAGAATTTTTGTTGCTTTCTTCTCTAAGGAGATCAAGGCCATCAGATAAGAGTTCTTTCAGCTTTCTTCTTTTTGATCTCCAATTCTCTGCATTTTTTATTGCCTCCACTTTCCTTTCTCCAGTTTTAAAAAACTTGAAAATGTCTTTTCTTTTTCCAACACTCACCCATCTACTTCTGCCCCTAATCATATGTCTTCCCATTCCTGCAAGACCCTGATTTGTCATTATATCCCTCCCTTTTGTAATTTAACTTGGTAATTCTCACTGTATGAAAATGCTCAGTTCTCTCTGATCCTTTAGAATAGGATTTCTTACCTATTGACTATTGATGTTTGGGGCATTACCATCATGGGACACTGGATAATTCTTTGTTGTAGGGGCTGTGCTGTATATTGCAAGATGTTTAGCAGCAACTGTAGCCTTTACCCACTAGACGACAGTGGCACTCTGGAGTCATGACAACCATTCATCGTTCCCAGAATTGCCTTTCACGGGGCAGAATTGCCCCCAGTTGAGAACAAACTACCTTAGAAATTCTTCTTTCAACCAAGCCATTCCATCCATCGCCTTCCTACTTCTGTTTTCATTCCCATTATAACTAGGTTTCCCTGTGGACCACTTACTCCTTATCTCCACTTCCTCACGTCCCATCAGTCCTGAGTCAGGCTTCTGACACTACCCATGATCAGACAACAATCAGGGACCAACATGGCAGCCAAATCCAACAAGTGACCTTTTCTCAGCTCCTTAATTTTCTGCAGCTTTTTGACACTATGGCCTCATTTTATGTTATCCATCTTCTGTATTCTTTTGGGTTCCTTCCTATTTCCCTGTCTTTCTCCTTTAGATCTTTTTTCTCCTTTCCTTTGCAAATGTAGGGACTCTACTCTGTGTGGACCTCTGCTGTGTGCTTTTTTATGATTTCATCCTTTCTCATATCTCTTCTGGTCACCTTTATGTACACAATTTCTAAATATAGATTCCAAGTCTCAGCTGAACTCCCGGCTTAAATGTCCTTTTGCCTTTGGGATATCTCCACTTGATCTTCTGTACTGCACTTGATCTATTTTAATGTATTTAGAAACAAACTCCTCATTTTCCCTCTTTCACTGATACCCATTCATGTATTTTCCTAACCTTTTTACACCATTTTGGTAAAAAGCTTTGGGGCATGTTATATCCAAAATAGGATATCCTAATATATAAAAACCCAGGGTCCATAATGTCCAAAACGACTGAAGGCTTGACCTACCGGAAGTTAGTCCTGCAGTCAGTGCTGGGTTGCTGTAGTGACCCGGCACTGACTGCTGAGGGGGCTGCGGATCAGTCCTGGAGAGAGGCTTGGAGAGAGAAGCAGGGTCTGATCTGTAGCCTCCATGGCAGCTGTTGATCAGCCCTTGTATCTCTCTCTCTCTCTGAGCCTGGCCAGCAGCCACATCTCTCTTTCTCTCCGGGCCTCTGCGGAGGTGCTGCTTCTCTAATCAGGCCCAGAGATAGGCCCAGAGATGCTGACTGGCATAGAAACTGACCAATTAGAACCAAATCTGGGTGAAGTGTGAGGAGCCAATGGCTGCTTCTCTAATCAGGCCCAGAGATAGGCCCAGAGATGCTGACTGGCATAGAAACTGACCAATTAGAACCAAATCTGGGTGAAGTGTGAGGAGCCAATGGCTGCTTAGGAGGCAGAGCTTTTGACGCTGACTGGTATAGAAACTGACCAATCAGAACTTAATCTGGGTGAAGTGGAAAGGCAGAACCTAAGGTGGGAGCTGAGGAGGGGTTTTAAGGACAACAGCTGTTTGGTGTAAGGTGTAAGAAAGCGGTTCAATATGTTAATGACCAGTTTGGCAGCATAGTGCATATGGCTGGCTATCAGACCAGATATAGGGATTATGTATTTTTGTCTGCCAAGAGCATCTCTTCCTGCTGAAAAAGGCTCTGCCCTCCCCCCATTTAAGTAATCCTATCCTATATAATCTATCTATAGTAATAAAAGGGTAATATATTAATTAGACAAGGTCGACTGGCCATCTTCTGGACGTCCAACTTCCTTTCGGATTAAGCCATGGTGGTGGGGGCTGAGGCAGAGGCAGTTAGGGGCCATCAGGCCGGCAGGGGAGGGCAAGTAGGGGTGAGATCCGGCTGGCAGAGGAGGGCCATTGGGGGTGAGATCAGGCCAGCAGGGGAGAGCAGTTGGGGGTGACCAGGTCGGTAGGGGAGGGCAGTTGGGAGCAATCAGGCAGACAGGCAGAGGCAGTTAGGGGCAATCAGGCAGGCAGGCAGAGAGGTTAGGGGTGATCAGACAGGCAGGAAGAGGGGTTGGAGCAATCAGGCAGTCAGGCAGGTGAGCGGTTAGGAGCCAGTGGTCCCAGATTGCGAGAGGGATGTCAGAATGCCAGTTTAGGCCTGTCAGGGATTGGGCCTAAACCAGAAGTCAGAATCCCCCAAGGGGTCCCTGATTGGAGAGGGTGCAGGCTGGGCAGAGGGGACCCCCCCCCAAGTATGAATTTCGTGCACTAGTTTATTAATAAATTTTATATTCATATAATAGTATCCTAGCTAATAAAAGAGTAATATACAAATTAGGCATCACTCTGTCACAAAGATGGCCGCCCCCATAGCCACAAGATGGCGATGCCCAGTCCAGCTCAGTCCTGCCACTGAAGTGGTCAGGCCTGTTAGCCAGGCAGGTGGCGGGGGAGGTGGGAGGCCCGAGGGATGGAACAGGTGATCAGAGGGGCCTGGGGGTCCCCTGCCTAGGCCTGTAGCCTTGGCCAGAGGCTGCCAGTGGGGCAAGGACAGAGCCGGTGATGGCAGGGGGTTATTATTATTTATATACCAGTATCATTACTAATTGTCCCCATGGGTTCCTTTATACTTCTCATGTCCTAATTTTGATTCAGTAATCAACCACCTTACCTATTGTGTCTCATACAATTACTTATGTACTTAATTACTTAGTAGGTAGTCAAGAAGTAATTATTTAATAAATGATATGATAACATAGGTCACATTCATTTTTTTGCTTCCCTTCACTTTAGGGATTGAGTTCTGTGAAATGGAATGGTTTATGATTAAATATTCAATTTATTTTGATTTGCTATTCTAATTGTACTAACAGCCCTCTGCATGAATGCATATTTATGGTAGAAATTTATGCCCCCAGGCAGTTAGCACACAGAGTATTAGATACATTTTTATTCTAGAAGTTATGCTGCCACATATTGTATATTGGCCATTTAAAAAGTTTTATTGGTGACTTTTCAAAAGATGTCTGACCAAATTGTGCAGTTAACATGATTGCATCGGACAGGAGTGGCTTTAGATGACTTTCAAGTATATCTGTGAAAGTGTGATTGAGAAGCTATGTTTTTAAGGGGTTAGATGTGGAAAATATATACTCAGAGACAGAAAAGGGAACATGTGGGCTCAGTCTTTCACACTTAAAATTGCCTTTTACTTGCTGGCTTAACCAACATTTTGTGACTCTTCTGATCACATTTACAAAGTAGCTACCGTTTATTTCTTTACTGACTACCTTTGGAGCCAGTTGGTTGCTCCGTAGCCACTTTCCAGTAAAATGTAATCATAATTCCCACGTCTCTCTCGGCTTCACTGTCTCCTCCTCCTGTTTGCCCCCTTTCCTTGTGAATCAGCAGATGTGGGTGACGGCACCTCTTTATTTGGCAGGCTCACTGGTGTTAAATGTCGCCCTGCCAGAAATCAAGCGTGGGGAGTCTGCTTCTGCAGTTTTTGCTCTTATTCCTACCAGTGGAAGTTTTGAATGAACTAAGAATTTTGAATCATGACGATTTGGTTAAAAAAACAAAATTCAACCCAGATATAGATTAGGAGTCCCTTTCAACCTGAAACCCTGAATCAATGGTTGAGGCGGTCAGTGATTTCTTACCATCTTAGGGTGCTTTTCAAAATACTACCAGTTGTCCCTAATGTGAATAGCATTGATGCTTTAAGTTTTGATCAAAAGAAATGGTAGATGAACCTGCTTAATCATCTAAGACCTGTTTTAAGCATTAGAAAGTTATAATTCTAAGGCTTTTCACAAGACAGCTATGAAACAATACACACAATATCTATATGCATAAAACCTTCAAAAATGTACTTGTATTTTTTACATAAAATTTGTTTATAAAACCATTACAATTGTATTCATATAATATATCTTAGTAATACATTTTATATAAGTATATCATTTGTAAATATATATAAAGTTGATAACATAAAAACGTATAAACTCTATAAGCCTGTGTAGTTGGTTTATTACAAAGACTTCTCTGCTTTCTCAGAATGGAATCGCTGTACTTGAGGATGAGCACTATTCACAGTTCTAGGCCCTGAATCCCCATCTCATTGACCTGCTCCTTAGCATGGGAATAGGCTGTGGAGGTGAGTGAGAGGGTGGGAACAACCTCCTTCAAGAAACACTGGACTGCCTTTACTGGGTTGAGCTACTATTCTAGACCCTGAGAGTGCAATGGCACATGTGCTACATTTGTCTTATTTTATCTTACCACTTATTTGACACTTCCATCTGGAGATCTCAAAGGCAATCTTTTGATCCTCTACTTCAGCGAAGCCTTGTGCCTCCTTTTGTGTTTTGTCTGTGCATGAGACATCACCCTCGATTTAGTGGCTCCAGCTAGAACCTAGATCACCTTCGATGCCTCTCCCCCTTTCTCACACCCCACCATATTGAACAATCCCATCCATTCATATCCAAAATATATACCAAACTCATCCCCTTCTCCCATTTCCATTGCCATAGCTTTCCTATTTCTTCTGCTCCTCCATCAGTTCTTTCAAAATACAAATCTGATCCTGTCACTGCTCTGTTTAAAGTCTCTCACCCTCCCGTTGTACTTGGAAAATGAAAACAAAACCCAAATCCTTTATTTGGCTCTGAATTATCTGGCTCCTGCCTACAACTACCACCTCATTCCATGCCTTCCTTTCCCTTGCACACTCCACTCAAAAGCTGCTGGTCTTTTTTCAGGTCCTTGGAATGCCCAGCTCTTTCTAGGCTCAGACCCTTGGCACATGCTTTTCCCTCTTTCTGGAGTGTCCCCTCCCTCTTCAGCCTCAGTCTCGGCTTAACCTGGTTCCTTTGAGCAGCTTTTTCCTCCTCTCAAGTTAAGTGAGGTCTCTGTCTTGTTTGTTTGCTTTTATACCATGTTCTTTATCACCTAGCATTTAATATTTGTAGTAATATGCTTAACTGTTGATTTAATTTTTTGTCTCTCTCATTAGACCATAAGGCCATGAAAGCAAGGACAAGTGTGCTTGGTTTAACACCATACCCCCAATTCCTAGCACTGTATCTGATACATAATAGGAGCTCAATGTATTGCATGAGTGAGTAAATGAATGTCTTCTTATAAAAAGAGAATATTGATAATATCACATTTCTACCATTTCCCCCTTGAGCGTTAAAGGAACTGAACAGCTTTCTTGAAGACATTCAGTAGTTGGTGCTGCTACTACATGCTTTGGGAGGCCCATGTGATTCTGCACATCCTGGTGTTTGTGTCCAGAGAGAGATTACCACTTATGCTTATTTTAGGGTTCCTGACACTTGCTTAACAATTTAATTTTAAATCACCACTGAGACTTGCCTCAGATGGAAAAAAGAGCTTATCTAGGATTTTTTAAATGTATGAGCGTTACTATACCATGTAGAAGAGCACAAGTAATTTGCTGCTTTGGGAGTGAAGAAAAATGTATTTTCTCCACATGTGTTATTTTTCCCCATAAAGTCCTAAGATACAGATACCATATTATCATTGTAATAAAAAGGTTTTGATTGAGCGGTGGCTAAGGCGGTGGCAGCCACATTAAAGTACGCTTTGCAGAGAAGTGTGCTCCCTTCCAGGGGTAACAGGGGTGCATCTGTGAAGTGACAGGATGGATTTGACCGCAGCAACTTCTTAGTTGATGATTCAGCAGAACTCGTGTGTGTCTTCCACTGCTCGTGGGTGTGTCAGCCTGAGGGAGCTCTATGGGGAGTGCGTGCCTCCTTGCTCAGCCAGGATGTGGTGGTCCATTTTCTCTAGATGCCTTTTCTAGATCCAGTGGCTCAGTGCACGTGCAATATAATTTCTTACTGTTTTCTTCTTAATTAAAAAGAAATCGTTGACTCAAACATATGGCAGCCTTTTCATAATTACACTTCTGCTAATTGGAAAATGCTGTTACAAAGTGTTGGACTCTGGTGTTTGCTAGGAGTCTTACTAAAATCAGGCTGGGAGCCCAGTGTGGGTTTAAGTATGATGGTGTCACTGTGTCATGGCATGGAACATATAAACAATTCAGACACGTGCCTTTCATGAAGAGGAGGCTGGTGCTTAGTCCAAGTCAGTGTGTGG
>PVJC01004478.1:0-37623 GCA_004026665.1 Murina feae
TTGATGCTCTATCCACTGAGCCCTCAACCTCAGGGCTCTTTTTTGTTTTTATATGTCTTTGTTGTTGTTATTTTTTATTAATTTATATATTATTTTCATATACATTTTACTAATTTTCTTTCACCTCTGACACTTCTATTATAGAGAAAGGGCGAATAGCGATATTAAAATATTTCTTCTAGTTATTTCCTTTTAATGTGCACGAATCTATGCACTGGGCCACTAGTTTTACCGTATTTTCGAAAGGGAGCATACTGTCAATGTCCTATATGCTGTCTAGGAATCATAGTAAAAAAATGCTAAGTAACACAGACCAAGTGCGTATTTTGTGCCAGGCACTATGCAAAATGCCCTACATGCCTGATCTTTGTTTGTTGTTGTTTTTTGAAATTTTCAAAGATTTATTGCTGACTATGCGATACAATAAATATGGCTATACATGTTTAATCTTAATGAATCCTTACAACACTCCATAAGGTAAATATCATTATTCTCAGATGAGGAAACGCGAGAAGAGAGAGATTTGATAAATTACCCAAATTGCCACTAAGTGGTCAGACTGTCATTGAACTGACAGAAAGACTGCAGGGCCAGTGCCCCATCTAAGGACACAGGGACCTACAGAAGAGTAGAACGTCATAGCTCCGATTATGCTAATTCAGAGTTTGTGAAAATTCAGATGCGAGCTGGGCTAAAGCTTTTGGACTACAATAAATTGTTAAACAATTGGTGATGGGTATTAAAAGGAGTATCTGGTTTACTTACCAACATGTTTTAAGTTACTTAGAAGTATAAACCACATCCAAATGTGTAATCCTTTACGGTTTCTTAAATATATTTTTTATTGATTTCAGAGAGGAAGGGAGAGGGAGAGATAGACAGAAACATCAATGATGAGAGAGAATCATTGATGGGCTGCCTCCTGCACACCCCACACTGGGGATTGAGCCCACAACAGGGGCATGTGCCCTGATCGGGAATCTAAGGTAACTTCCTGATTCATAGGTCGATGCTCAACCACTGAGCCATGCCCGCCTGGCCCTTTATGTTTTCAATGCAAGCTGCCATTTTTGTAGTCGCTCATTTAATTGAAGCACTATAACTGCAGTTCTAAAATACTCTAAACTCTATTGAGCTCTGTGGTTCATTATTACAGGCAGATACAAGACCAAATTCTGACCATTTGAACCTCCTGCTGCCTCCACTAAGGTGCTGCAGAAGTCCATCTGCTTCATCAGGACTTCCCAGACAGAACCTAACATTTTCTCGGATTCCTGAGTCTGTACATCGTGTCTTTCAGCTTTGCTTGCCTTAACTGCACTTCCTACTCAGTCTTTTTAAAAAAATATGCTTTTATTGATTTTTTTTTTTTTTTTTTTGGAGAAAGGCCGAGGGAAAGAAAGAAACTTCAATATAACAGCAAAGCATCCATCAGCTGCCTTCTGCACGCCCCCTGCTGGGGATCAAGCCTACAACTCCGGCATGTGCCCCAAGAATTGAACCACAACCTTTCGGTGCATGGGATAACACCCAGCCAACTGAGCCAGCCAGCCAGAGCTCCTCAGTCTTCTTTATAACCTTTAAAAAAATTTTGGGTGGGGATAGATATGTACCGTGCCAAAAAAATGCACAAAACATCCTTAACACTGCCAACACCTGGGCCACCACCATCCATTCAAAAAACCAGAAAACGGGGGCACTCCAGACGCTCCCCATTTCACCCTTCCCAACAATAACCCCCTCTCCCTCCCTCTGCTCCTTTTTCTTTTAAAAAAAATATATTTTATTGATTTCTTACAGAGAGGAAGGGAGAGGGATAGAGAGTTAGAAACATCGATGAGAGAGAAACATTGATCAGCTGCCTCCTGCACACCCCCTACTGGGGATGTGCCCGCAACCATGCTACAGGCCCTTGACCGGAATCGAACCTGGGACTCTTCAGTCCATAGGCCGATGCTCTATCCACTGAACCAAACCGATGAGGGCCCTCCCTGTGCTCCTTGAACGCAGATGGTCATCCCTTCCTTGCTCTTCTTTCTAGTTGACTATTGGGTATGCAGCCTGGAACACTATAGTTCAGTTCCGCTAATTTTCTGAGCTTTATAGACGTGGAAGCATACGGTGTGTACTAGTACTTTTGTGTCTGTCTCCTTCCACTCAGCGTGATGTTTCCGAGAGTCACCTGGTGTAGGTTGTGTAATTGCAGTTCGCTCCTTGCCATTGCAGCATAGAAGAGGTGGGCAGAGCACTGCCCATGGCCTGCTTGGTTACATGTGCTACATTTGCACAACAAGGCCAGAGGTGAGTGGTTGTGACTAAGACCACGTGGCTTGCAAAGCCCACAAGACTTACTGTCTGGGCCTTTGCAGAGAAAGTTGGCTGGCTTCTGCACGGTGGTGTTACACTGTGTGAGTCTACCACGGTTTATGTGTCCTGCCTCTTGTTCTTGGATTTCTGAGTTGTTCACACTTGGGTTCTTACAAATGATGCTTCCATGACCATTCCTGGATGTGCCTCGGGGTGTTGGGTGTATGCTCAGCTAACTGGATGATGCCAAAGCATTTGTCCAACACCTGCAGTTAGCAGTCCCTGCAGTTTAGTCATTTTACATGATGTGTAGTGGTATTCACTGTGCGTATAACACGCATTTTTCTGATTACTAACAAGGACCAGCACAGTTTCTTGTAGCTGTTGCCCATTTGGATTTTCTGTTCTATGAACCATCTGCCCACATTCCTGGGCCATTTTCATTGTGTATCTCGTCCTTCCTGGCAATGTTTGTAGTTATATTTATACATTCTGGACACAAACCCTTGCCTAAACCCCACTCATCCTTTAGCTCTCTGATGAGGACACTTCTTTAAAGGGTCATCCACTCAGGAGGTGCCCTCCTCTCTGCTTCTGCGGCCCTCACGCCCCTAGTGTGTTCCTCGGCCACATTCCCATTCACTGCCCGCGACTCCTTGGGACCCCCCTCCTGCTGTAAGAGTCCCCGCTATCCCCACAGTTACTCAGGCTCAGAACAGGGAAGTCATCCTGGGTTCCTCATTCTTTCTGTCCCTTCATATCCACCAGCCACAGGCTATGTGCCTCCTTCCCAGTGTCATGACATTTGCCCCTGGCATCCCACCCTGTTGCCGCCCCTCATGTGCAGGTCCGCGTGCAAGCAGTCTCCTAACTGTTCTCCCTCCCTACCCCCTCTCCCCTTCGCAATCCCATATGGATCTTCTGAAAACACTCCTCTGTGTCTATCAATTAACTTGTTCAAAGCTTAACAGCTATTGATTCCCCGTAGAATCAGGGAATCGCCCGTTAGGCCAGTCAGGGCATCCTCACAGAACACATACATCTATGTATTTGCTGCTGTCACCAGGGTTGATAAGGCAAGGCGGGGTTCCTGTTGTAATAAAAAGGAAGCAAGCTAGAGGCCAGCAACATTGTACTTAGTACGTTCTGCGTCAACCTGCTGCATTACATCTTACTGGAACTCGTCGAGGTATCTGCCACCTGTCCTGTGGGCTCTTCGCATTACAGAATCCCCTTTTAGCCACAGAGCTACACATCTCTAAAAATCCTTCAGGCTTTATCGCCTAGACTGTCTTCTAGGATTGGACAGCGAGGTCAACTAAGCTGGATAATTTGCAGCGCTAATTTAACTTTTCATTACTAAGGTATATTTAACACACTCATATATACACACTCACACACTCTGATATGCATACACGTATAGGTTAGACAATAAACCAGAAAGTTGATCACAAAAGTGCCCTGAGACCTCACCAGTGCCTGGCGTTGTGGGCCTGGCGTTATAGGAGGTGTAAGACTAGGTACCTTTGTATCAAGTGCCCACTCAAGTGCCAGGTGCCTGTTCAAGTAGATGATCTCCTTTAACCCTTAGCATGTCTCTATCCTGTCAGCACCGCGAGAGCCCCCGTTTCACAGACTAGGAGACTGAGGCAGAGCAACGTTTACAGAGTTGCCACAGCAAGTGAGTGACAGTGCCTGCGCTCAGAACCTAGGAGCGGGGACTTGAGAGTCTTATATGCTTAATGCCGACAACATTATATCTCCCACAGAGATGGAAATAATGGTTCAAAGAAAAAAAAAGACCAAGTGTGTGTGTGGGCAGAGAGAGAGAGAGAGAAAGAGAGAGAGAGAGAGAAAGAGAGAAAGGGGGGGGGAGAGAAAAGGAGAGAAAAGAATGTACCTGAATGGGAAAGAAATAGGTTATTCAAGAAATCACAGCCCATAACAGCGCCCTGGGCATTTCTCCTCCTCTCGCCCGCCTGGGACTTCACTCTGTCTGTGGCCTGTGTTTGGAAAAACAGAGGAAGACAAGGTAGGAGACAGGCTGATCACCAGCACACAGCCCGCACCAGACCATGGTGCCTCCTGGAAGCCTGCTCACTGCACAGTGGCCCCAGGGGCCTCGGAGCAGAGTGGTCCCTCCTGATGGGAACCCCAGGGCAGTCGCCAGGGAAGGCGCCCAGCGCCCTGACTCACGTCTCTGAGCGCCGCAGTGGCAGGTGGAGGTCGGAGGAGAGAGAAGAAGGTGGCTTGTAGAGCCGGCTGATGTAGTGTTGGCTTCTGAGTCAAAGTCAAAAACAAAACCTGTGGGATAACTGGAGAGAACGGGGCCACCAGGAGACAGAGCGCCGGGACCAAATAGGAACCAGGTGCTACTCGAAGGCATGTGCCTGCTTGGCGGGAACATTTGCAAACCATGCCCACCCTCACCCTCTGTCCACAGTGCAACAACTGTCACCTCCTCCACAGCCTGGTGTGGAAGGAAGCAGGAGTTACATTCCTCTCACAGACAGGGCTTCCTGCTCTCACAAGAAGCGCGGTCGATCTTTCCGACTTGAGGATGACCGCATTTACACACATTTGCCCGAGACGGTTCACAGTGTGGGGAGGAAATCAGGAAGGCACTCCAAGTGACCCTCAGCCCTGCAAGTCCCATGGGGAATCGTGCAGCAAACCTTCAAGCGCGGCCCAAAATGGCCCTGGCCTGGAGTTTATGAGCAGACCAGGGTTTACGTTTCAGGGGAGGACATGTTTGTGATCTAGGGGTTTACAGAAACGAGTCCTAAAAAGCCATCCACAGGGGCGATCTAGGGAGAAAACAGCACCGCATCATGGAAATTTCCTGCAGTCACGGGCTCTGGAAAAGTATAGACAAGACTCATCTGACTGGTGACTTCCTGTTGATCACCATGATCTTAGCCGACTTTAACTTGCCCGGTTGAAAAGGAGATGAGGAATGCTGACGTTCCTTCCCGGCGCGGCCTGAGCCTCGGGTGGGAGAAGCAGACGCGGATGCTGCTGCCGGCGCCCTGGGAAGGCGCCTGCTGGCTCCCCGCTCAGTTTTTGACAAAGAAAAATGGGCTGCCCCTGCCTCTCGCACAAAGATGCTCTGTTCAGGGCAGCCAAGAGGCGCGGGGTCCCGGGGACGTTGAAACGACACGAAGGAAGGACCCACCGGGACCCTGTGCCGAGCACAAACTCCCCGCCCCCCTGCTGCCCCCGGGCACAGCGCGTGGCTTTTTGAAATTAAAAGTATAATTTTAAACGTTGTGAGAGGAGCCTAAAGCACGGACATCCGGCATCCCAGCAGCAAGCAGGACACGCTGGCGGCCACGGTTCGCATCCCATCGTTGGAGAGACGCTTCGGTTTGAGGCCTCTGCAAAACCGAGATGCACAGACCCCTGGGCCCAGGGCAGGAGCCAGGCTGAGTGTCTGTGAGGTCGGCCGCCTCCCTCCTCCCTCTGGGCTGCCATCTGGGCTTGTTTATTTGCGCTCCCAACTTTTCTGGGACAGGGAGGTGCTCTGTTAGGGACCGGGCGCCAAGTCGTACAGAAAGGCTGTCTTTTCTCCCTTTTTTACTGTGTGCTCAAGCCCCCAGTTTAGTTTGGTCCAAAGACCCAATAACTGGCACCATCACAACATGTAACTCAACTGGGGGGGGGGGCTCAGAGCTGGCTGGGTAACACTCCCCTCCAAGATGCCAGCAGCCTCTCCCGCGGCTACTTCTTGTGCCTTTTGCGTCTCTTTCGAAACACACCGTCGGCCCTGACCGGTTTGGCTCAGTGGATAGAGCGTCCGCCTGCGGACTGAGGGGTCCCCGGTTCCATTCCGGTCAAGGGCATGCACCTTGGCTGAGGGCGCATCCCCGGTAGGAGGTGTGCAGGAGGCAGCTGATCCATGTTTCTCTCTCATCGATGTTTCTAACTCTCTATCCCTCTCCCTGCCTCTGGGTAAAAAACCAATAAAATATACTTAAAACAAACAAACAAACAAACAAACACACACACACGCTGTCATTTGGGCCCTAGCTGTTTGGCCTGGACATCAAGCCTGTCTCACGGATCCTTCTACATAGAAGCATTGGACTGAAGGACGAAAAAAGGAGTTCCAAGCAGTTTTCCTCATTTTACAAAAGCACATATGAGCCAGGTTACCCCCCCCCCCAAAAAAAAGAGCAAACAAACAAACAAACAATCTTCCCCTACGTCGTCAGGAGACAAAGCACTGGGGCGACGGAGGGCCCTCGGAACATCACACCCGACGCCCCGGGCAGGGCGCAGCGGGGGAGCGCGTACCGTGCAGGGTGAAGTCCAGCAGCGCGTACTCGTAGGCAACTTCTGCCTTTGTCTCCACCTGCGGCCTCTTCAGGGTGGAGAAGATCTTCCCGGGGCTGCTGTCCTCGGGGGCGTCCAGCTTGCGGAGCCCGCACCCCATGGCGGGAGCGCGGATGCTCGGGAAGGAGCCGGGCCCGTCCTACCCATCGCCGCGCGCGGGCGCCGGGCCCGTCATGACGGAGCCGGGGGTTTGGGGGGGGAGGAGGGCTGGTCCCGGGCGCAGCCGCCCGGCCCGCGGAGCCCGCCCCGCCACGTCGGTTCCAGCCGCCCTGCCCGGCGCCCCGGCTTTGTCTGCGGCTGGAGGAGCCCGGGGCGTCCCGCACGGAAACGCGGAGGCGGGGGTGCGGTCGGTCGGGGGGAAGGTCACGGTCCGAGGGGCCTGGGGCCTGCGATTCTTTCTTTTTTCCCCTCTTTCCTCCTCTTTCCTGTGCCCACCCCCTCCTTCCTCCCCGTTACTACCAAGAAGGGGGGGAGGGGGGGGGAGAGAGAGAATATGAAAGAAATGGATTCTCAACATGTTTGGAAACAAAAATTTCCAGAACGGAAGCCAGCTTTATGAGGAAACTTTCTGGAGTCTAAAAGCAGAAAAGTAAAGTTTTTTTAAAAAAAACAACAACACACAAAGGCTTTAGCGCTTTTGAGGATTTCCTTCGATAGGAAGGTTCTCTTTATGCTGGAAAAATTATATACTAATTAAAACTGCCAAATAGAAAATGGAACACTATTGAACAATATTTCCTCCAGTCATGGTCTCTGGAAACGTATAGAGAAAAAATGGAACAATATTTTCATAACAAGACCCTTTAATTGCAAAGGGGAGACAGTGTGTGGATAATTAGTTTTCCCAACTCCCTTAAAGTTTAAAATCCTCTATTAGGCAGCCTATGATGGTAGCTAACAACATCCTGCAGGTCCCCCAGTATCTGTAATAAGAACCCCCCCCCCCCCACACACACACACACAAGACTGGCAACCTGATTCGTTCCATCTTGCAAACGACCATTCACCTCGATCAGGCACAATCGATGGCGGACCCATGGGAATGGGCGTTTATTGCATTTTCCCACTGACAGGTCTGGGGTACGAAGCGTCCCAGACCAAGAGCCCTGGAATCGGGTGGCTTGGGCTCAGTCCTGCTCCCAAGGCCTCCTCGAGACGCGATCTCGGGCAAGTGCTTGACCTCTTCAAGTTTCGACTTCCATCCTATAAGAATGCAGTTAATAATAGTCCTTACTTCATAGGCTTGTTACGAACGTTGAGGGAGATAATCTTATCTCACATCCTAGCACTATGCCTGCCTAATGGCACGAAATAAATTTGTTAATGTGCTTACATTATGCAGTTGGGTTGAGAGTACTAATAGGAAGGAAGTGATTCTGCCACCACTCCCATTATGCACGTTTTAAAATACACCCCCATCGCAGTTCAGATCCTAGGGCACACAAGCCCAAAAAGATGCTTGCAATCATGTTGGAGAGCGCAGAGAAAACTCTCCTGGGAGTGGGGGTTGGGGGAGAGGGAGGGATGGCTGGTATAGTTTGTAGATCACCATGACCCCTTGTCTTTAAATAGTTTACTTCTCGGAAGTGGTTTTAACAGAGGAAAATTCCACAGTCCTTCCTTCTCAAAGATGAGCGTAGTCCGTGGTAAGCCAGAATCTGGCTGAAGACAGCAGGCTCTGACCCAGTGTGACCCGTTTGGCTGTTGGCAGTGCTTCCATGCCTGTCATTTTTCATGTCTTCTTTTGTATGATGGGCTGTGAGCTCGTGGACGGTGAAAAATGAAACATTTGAAGCTCACTAGTGTTTATTGCAGTGTCTAAAGATTATTTATGACGTACTCACTGTATTAAGTGCCTGCTATCTTCCAGGCACTGAACTGGATGCGGGCTGGGTATATAGATGACTAAACATGCCCTAGAGAGACTTATGGTTTGTCGGGGATGATAGGCTTATACACAGATCATTTCATTTTGAGTTAAAGCATGCACGGGACACTGCAGAACCCACACAGAGGCCTCCAGCTCAGTGTGGAGGAGGATGCATGAACTGTCCTGAAGGATGAGTCGGCACAAGATAGAGAAGGAAAGTTGGGAGCTCCCTGGCCAGGTAGCTCGGCTGGTTAGAACGTCATCCTGATTTGTCAAGATTGCAGGCTCCATCTCCAGTCAGGGCACATACAAGAAGCAAACGATGGGTGCACAAATTTGTTCCACAACAAATTGATGTTTCTTTCCTTTCTCTTTCTCAAATAAAAGGTGGGGAGCATGTGTCAGGAAAAGAGAAAAGCATGAACAATACTGCAGAATCGTGAAACAGTATGGCATACACTTGAAAACCATGAAGCAGTTAAAAATGATGAAAATATAAAATTTGAAAGAAGACTAAGCTTTAAGGGAGGCCAGAGCTAAGCTCTAATGGGTCGTGAGCCATACAAAGGCAACATGGACTTTATTCTGCAGGCAGCAAAGGAGAATCTAATAACCAAACGGAAAGAAATCGAAGGAGGAGTGTGAGGCAGGCAAGTCACATCAGTCTGGATTTCCTAGGAGTCATGTGGGCTGCTTGGCAGAAAGTGGTCATCATGGGAGCAGGAATGGAGGGAGGCCAGCCAGTCAGGAGAGTATTGGATGAGTCTGCTTGAGAGTTGGTGAGTCATTAAGCCTCTTCAATGTGAAGGGACTAGACATTACTTAGTAGATGACATTTGTGAAATATCAACCAGTAAAGGAACAGTACCAAGAATACATAAAGGCCTCCTGCAAATAAAGAGAGAGACAACCCGATAGAAAAGTATATATTGGTATGTATAGGCACTTCACAGGCAAAGAAACATATATAGTTACTAAATGTATGAAGAGATGGCTCAATTTCACTTCTACTTAAGGAAATGCAAATCAAGACCACAGTGAGATAACATTTTATTATTCTAAAATATACATAAAAGTTACCATTTTAACCACGTTAAAGTGTTCACTTCAGGCAGTAAGTGCATTCACTCTATTGTACAATGATCGTCACTTTCTAGCTCCAGAGCTTTTTCATCACCTTAAGGGGAAAGCCCTATCTTTAAGCATTCACTCTCCATCCCAGCGTTCTCCCACGTCATGGCGACAACTAGTCCCCTGTCTGTCTCCATGCACTTGTCTATTCTGGGTATTTCACACAAGTGGAACCTACGATATGTGGTCTTCTGTGTCTGGTTTCCTTCATGTGCATAATGTCTTAAAGGTTTAGCGATGTGGTGGCAGGCGTCAGCATCCATTCCTTTTCATGGCTTTCTGGTATTCCATGGTCTGGCTATACTGATGTGATGATCTGTTCATCAGGTAGGAGACATTTGGGTTGTTTCCACCTTTTGGCTATTGTGAATAACGCTTCTATGAACATTAGCAAGGTAGCATTTTATGCTTTTTGGGCAAAAAAATTAAGAAGTAGATAATATCTAAGTATTAGAGAGGCCTCTTTAGGGGTATGCTGCTGATGGAGATGTAGATTTGTTCAGCCATGTTGGAAAACAACTTGGCATTATCTTTCAGAATTGAACACCCACATCTCTATGATCCAGCGATATCACCCCTAAGTATATATCCAAGATAAACGTTAGCATGTCAGTACCAGGAAATATATACGAGAAGGTTGCACTAGTGTTCCTAAGAGCAAAAACTTGAACCACTCAGTTGGGCACCAACAGCCATTTGCTTTGAGGAGTTCTGCTATAAAGGGAAGGAAAGAAATGGAGCAGCAGTGGGGGGTTGAGAATTTTTTGCAAGATAGAGAAGACCAGCATGTTTTTATGCTTAAGACAGATTCCATGGAAAAGTAAGGGGGCTGGGGGAAGAACTGCTGGAGAACCTGATTTGTTTCCTGGTTCTGGAGGGTGTACGTACCCTCCAGTTCTAAGTTTTACCTATCCTTCGCCAGTCCTTTTTATTTTATTTTTTATTTTTTAAATATATTTTATTGATTTTTCACAGAGAGGCAGGAAGAGGGATAGAGAGAAACATCGATGAGAGAGAGAAGCATCGATCAGCTGCCTCCTGCACACTCCCCACTGGGGATGTGCCCGCAACCAAGGTACATGCCCTTGACCGGAATCGAACTTGGGACCCTTCAGTCCGCAGGCTGACGCTCTATCCAGTGAGCCAAACCAGCTAGGGCTCGCCAGCCCTTTTTAAATGGCTGAATCAAATAGAGCACTTCAGCTGAATACCCAAAGGATGTTTGTTATGCTTATTGTAGCTCCCATGGAGAATTTGATTGGTTCATTATACATATCACCACAGAAATCAGATCCAACATACCATACGCCCCCATTCATAAATTATTATAAGGCAGTCAAAAGGAATTGAGTTGCAAACAAAAGCATGGATGAATCTTAGTAACAAAATGTTGTGTGAAAAAGGCAAGCTGAAGACGACATGCACTATGATATCCTTTTAAAAATGTGTAAATACAAGCAAAATGAAACAGTCTGTTGCCTAGACATACCATATATGTGATAACATGAATGCAAAAGTACAAAATTCGACAGTGATTATAACGTCTGGGAGAACAGGAAAACAAGGAGGGAAGGAACACATCTAAACCACTGGTCATCTAGTTCAGTGGTTCTTAAACGCTGGTGTGCACCAGGATCATGGAGAGCTCATTAAAACCTACATGGCAGCCTGGCTGGTGTGGCTCAGTGGTTGAGTGTCAATCTTCGATTCCTGGTGGGGGCATGCAGGAGGCATCTGATCAGTGATTATCTCTCATCATTGATGTTTTTTTCTCTCTCTCTCTCCCTTCCTTTCTGAAATCAATAAAAATGTATTAAAAACAATACCTAGCCCTAACCGGTTTGGCTCAGTGGATAGAGCATTGGACTGTGGACTGAGGCGTCCCGGGTTTGCTTCCGGTCAAGGGCATGTACCTTGGTTGCGGGCACATCCCCAGTGGGGTGTGTAGGAGGCAGCTGATCGGTGTTTCTCTCATCGATGTTTATAACTTTCTATCCCTCACCCTTCCCCTCTGTAAAAAATCAATAAAATATATTAAAAGTAAAATAAAAACAACACCTATATTGCTGGGCCCCACCCCAGAGTTTGGTTCCGTAGTCGGGGTGGGGGAGGCTAAGAATATGCATTTCTCACAAGGTCCCAGGTGTTGCTAATGCTGCTCTTATGGGACATTTAAGAGAGCTACTTCTTTTTTTTTGAAATTTTTATTGTTGAAAGTATTACATATGTCCCTCTTTCCCCCCCAGTGACCTCTTCTAGCCCGCCCTCCCCCCACCCCAGACCCTCACCACCCTATTGTCTGTGTTCATGGGTTATGCATATGTGCACACAAGTTCTTTGGTTGATCTCTTCTCATCCACCACCCCCTGCCTTCCCTCACAGGTTGGACAGTCTATTCGATGCTTCTATGACGCTGGTATTATTTTTGTTCATCAGTTTATGTTGTTCACTATATTCCACAAATGAGTGAGATCATGTGTATTTATCTTTCTCTGACTGGCTTATTTTGCTTAGCAAAATGCTCTCTGGTTCCATCCATGCTATTGTGAATGGAAAGAATTCCTTCTTTTTTATAGCAGCGTAGTATTCCATTGTGTAGATGTATCAGTTTTCTAATCCATTCATCTACTGATGGGCACTTAGGCTTTTTCCAGATCGTAGCTATTGTAAATTGTGCTGCTATGAACATAGGGATGCATAGATCCTTTCTGATTGGTGTTTCTGGTTTCTTGGGATATATTCCCATCAGTGGGCTCACTGGGTCAAATGGGAGTTCCATTTTCAGTTTGAGGAAACTCCATACTGTTTTCCACAGTGGCTGCACCAGTCTGCATTCCCACCAGCAATGCACGAGGGTTCCTTTTTCTCTACATCCTGGCCAGCACATGTCCTTTGTTGGTTTGTTGATGATAGCCATTCTGACAGGTGTGAGATGGCATCTCATTGTTGTTTTGATTTTCATCACTCAGATGATTAGTGACTTTGAGTAAGAGAGCCACTTAGGTTGAGTTGCAGGTTCACAGGTATCCCCTTCCATTTTATTGCTAAACTAGAGGCCCCGTGCACGAAATTCATGCACTTGGTGGTGGGGGAAGGGAGGTCCCCCTCAGCCTGCCCTGCATCCGGTAGTCCTCGGGGGATATCCAACTGACGGCTTAGGCCCGCTTTCATTGGGGAGCAGGCCTAAGCCAGCAGTCAAACATCCTTAGTGCTGCCATGGAGGCAGGAGAGGTTCCTGCCAGCCATGAGCCTGGGTCAGGGCTTCTGATTGAGTGGCACTCCCCCTGTTGGAGCGCACTGACCACCAGGGGGCAGCTCCTGCATTGAGCATCTGCCCCCTGGTGGTCAGTGCATGTCATAGTGACTCAGTTGTTCCACAGTTTAGTCAATTTGCATACCAGCCTTTTATTATATAGGAGGATGACTATACTATTTAAATGAGAGAGGAAGAAAAAAAAAAAGATGGCTAGTGACAGACCAAAGATGAGAGCACGCCTGAAGCAAGGACTGAATTAATCCAGTTCCAGGCTCCGAAACATCCCCTCCAACAGAGCTAGAGTTCCCTTAATGAAAGCAAACCGGGAAAACTGCTCTAGGAACCCAGGACCATAAGGAAATGGCTGTAACCACTTTGTGAAATAAATTGGGAGACCGATTCTTCCTTATGCGCAGTGACCACACATGGCATCCCCCTCCCTGGACCTGGATAATCTTTGGCAAAGACCTGCACGTTTCAAATCGACCTTTTCTGTGGATTTCCTGTCCCGTCTCAGGCCTTACCCTGCCCTCAGGCGCTCCCGGTGACTATTTTCCTTCCGTTTTCCCTCCCTCCCTTTCTCCCTCCTTCCCTCCCTCACCTTCCAGGCGTGTCCCCCGGGATCTGAGGTGAAATTCATGGACTTCAGGGCCCCGCGGTGACCAGGCCCACGTGCGGGGCGCCCCCTCCCCTCCCAGGCCGGGCTGAATAAGGCCCAAACGCCAAGTTCTCGGCCCCCAGGAGCTCGGCCCGGAGCGGAAGCCAGATCATGAATATGCAATTCCAACCCCGCCGGGCGGGCAGGCGGACAGTTACGGAAGGACAAGGCTTTACCGCTTCCGGGGCCTCCGCGCAGCCCAGGTCCTCCACGCCAGGCCCCTTGCGCGCCGGGCGACTCACAGCCGCGGGCTCCGGGGCTCGAGCGCTGGCGGGACCGTCCCGTGCGCGGCGGGCGTGGCCTGGGCGGTGTCGGGGGCGTGGCCCGGGCGGCGGCGGGCGTGTCCTGGGCGACGGGGGCGTGGCCTGGCGACGGGGGGGCGGGCCCGGAAGCGGCGGCGGCCCGGCTGCGCATGCGCGCCCCCCACGTGCGGCAGCGCGCCTCTGCGCCGGCGGGGCCGTTCGGCACCATGATCCTGCGGCGGGTTCGTGCCGCTCGGCCTCTCGGCCGCGCCGGGGCCCGCGGGCTCCCGCTCCCGGCGCCCTCCCGCCCCCGCCTGTGCAGCTCCGGCCCCCGCGGCGCCCGCGACGAGGCCCCCGCGGCGCGCGCCTACTTCACGACCCCCATCTTCTACGTGAACGCGGCGCCGCACATCGGGCACCTGTACTCGGCGCTGCTGGCCGACGCGCTGTGCCGCCACCGCCGCCTGCGGGGTCCCGGCGCCGCCGCCGCCGCCACGCGCTTCTCCACCGGGACGGACGAGCACGGCCTGAAGATCCAGCAGGCGGCCGCCGCGGCGGGCCTGGCCCCCGGCGAGCTGTGCGACCGCGTCTCGGCCCAGTTCCAGCGGCTTTTCGGGGACGCGGGCGTCTCCGCCACCGACTTCGTCCGCACCACCGAGGCGCGGCACCGGCGGGCCGTGCAGCACTTCTGGGCGGCGCTGCAGGCGCGCGGGCTGCTCTACAAGGGCCTCTACGAAGGTTGGTACTGCGCCTCGGACGAGTGCTTCCTGCCCGAGGCCAAGGTCAGCCGGCGGCCCGGCCCGTCGGGGGACCCGTGCCCGGTGTCGGCGGAGAGCGGGCATCCCGTGTCCTGGACCCAGGAGGAGAACTACATCTTCAGGCTCTCCCGGTTCCGGGAGCCGCTGCGGCGCTGGCTGCGGGACAACCCGCAGGCCATCACCCCCGAGCCCTTCCGTCAGGCCGCCCTGCAGTGGCTGGAGGAGGACCTGCCGGACCTGTCGGTCTCTCGCAAGAGGAGTCACTTGCGCTGGGGCATCCCCGTGCCCGGGGACGCCTCGCAGACCATCTACGTGTGGCTGGACGCCTTGGTCAACTACCTGACCGCCATCGGCTACCCCGGCGCCGAGTTCGAGGCGTGGTGGCCCGCCGCCTGCCATGTCATAGGCAAGGACATCCTCAAGTTCCACGCCATCTACTGGCCCGCCTTCCTCCTGGGCGCCGGCCTGAGCCCGCCGCACCGCATCTGCGTCCACTCCCACTGGACAGTCCGTGGCCAGAAGATGTCCAAGAGCCTGGGCAACGTGGTGGACCCCCGGGCTTGCCTGGCCCGCTACACGGTGGACGGCTTCCGCTACTTCCTCCTCCGCCAGGGCGTCCCCACCTGGGACTGCGACTACTACGAGGAGAAGGTGGTGAAGCTGCTGGACGCGGAGCTGGCCGATGCGCTGGGAGGCCTGCTCAACCGCTGCACCGGCCTGAGGGTGAACCCCGCGGGCACCTACCCGGCCTTCTGCGCGCCCTGCTTCCCCCGGGAGCCGGGGCCGGCGGCTCGCGCCGGGGCCGAGGACTATGCCCTGGTGAGGGCCGTGGCCGCCCTGCCCGGGCAGGTGGCAGACCACTACGCCAGCTTCCAGATCTACAAGGCCCTGGAGGCGGTGTCCAGCTGCGTGCGGCAGACCAACGGCTTCGTCCAGAGGCACGCGCCGTGGAAGCTGAGCTGGGAGAGCGCCGCGGACGCGCCCTGGCTCGGGACTGTGCTGCACGTGAGCCTGGAGTGCCTGCGCGTCTTTGGGACTTTGCTGCAGCCCGTGACCCCGGGCCTGGCTGACAAGCTGCTGTCCAGGCTGGGCGTCTCCGCCGCAGAGAGGGGCCTCGGCGAGCTCTCCTTCCTGCCTCGCTTCTACGGACGTCCCTGCCCGTTTGAAGGGAGGAGGCTGGGGCCGGACACGGGGCTCCTGTTCCCACGGCTGGACCGGTCCAGGGCCCGGCTGGTGAAAGCGCAGAGGACCTAGACAGTCACTGCTCGCGGTTTATGGCTCGCGGTTAAAGGAGCGAGGGTGCTGTTGTGCACGTTCAGGAAAGTTAGGCGAATGTTTGCTAAAGGGTTGCATCCGGTGAGCCCGTGAGCGATGTCCTGGGAGAGGAGGTTTGAAGCCGTCCAGGTGCCCAGCCCTGGCTCTTGTTTTCTCTGCCCGTTCATGAACCACTGCCCTTGGCATGCCAGCGTCTCTAGGATGTCAGAGACGCCCTTGCTGAGACCATTCTTTCCTATTTGCCCAGGCTACCTCTCATGCCTTGTTTTCCATTCGCCGCCAGCCCCTGCCCAGGGAGTCCGGGTTGGGATCGGAGCCCCTCAACTTTAGGCCCTACTTTGTTATATATGTTGGGTCTCCTGTTAAAAAGAGATTCTTTTATTAACTTTTAAAAATTCAGTGTCCTAAACTAGATGTTTTTTTATCCATGTTTATATTTTCGTTTTTTAAAATCATGACTTCCTATACTGTTAATAGCAGCAGTCCAATAGTAGTGCTTTGTAACACTACACTCCAACCAGTAGATGGCGCTAGTCTCACATGTGGAATTAGGAGGGAGGTTCAGGCTTTAGAAGAAATTTGTTTTCTGCTTTCTAATTTTGCAGAATTTAAGAAAATTTGTATTGCTTTTCTTGAAACGAGGGATAATTGCAACCACTGCTGTTTTACAGAAGGCCATAAAAAAGATCACAATCCTCAGTTTTCTTCAAACTACTGAAAAAAACATTTAGTCTAGTTATATAGTATGCTAATAAGTAACTATATCAAGTTTGTTTGGACTAACTGATAAATTAAAGCTCTCTTGAGGTACTTGCTATTGAAAAAATTTTAAACTTTAATAACAGTAAATTTAGAGGTATGATTTAAATCTTAAGTTATTCAAAAGAGCAGTATTTTCTTTATATTTTTTAGTCATCATTTTGTTATTCACATATATAATTTACCTTATATGATTTCTTTTGATCAATCAACATCAATAATACAATACAGAAATTGTAGAATAGTTAGTATAGGTGTTAATACATTTATTTTTAAGTAGTTTTTACTGATTATTTCTTAGGCTCTTTTAACTTATTAAAGTTTAAAAGTTTGTAAGTATCTTATTCAGATTCGTACTGTTGCATTAGTTGAAGGTGATGGTGAAGGGAGGAATGATCAATGCTCCAAGAACCTCACACTGGATTTAGGGAGCTCCCCGAGGCTCCATAAGAACACAGGAGAGATGTTATGGTATCAGGTATACAAGGACTGCAACACAATGAGCCAGCGTTACATCTGACAGGTGATTGATTGGACAGCCAGGCCAAAGTTGAAAATGAGAACTTGCCTTGAACTATCGTAAGCATGGTAGCAAGCAGAGAGGGCTCATTATGAAGTAAATTAATAGGTTGCTAGTTCCCCAGATTTATTCTGTGTGCTACTATTTAGCTCCAGTTTCCATTGAGAGATTGTTTGCTTAGAAACATTACTTAAAGAATGCTTGAAGGTATTCTAAAGTGGAAGGATGGTTTTGACAAATGTGCCTTCAGACCTGGACGTCCCATATGACATATTCCAGTTACCTGCTGGGATTCGTAGGGCAGACTGCTGGGGCCAAGGATTGAGTATATCTCCTAGGGCTGGACGGAGCAGAGTAGGGAAAGACATGGGATGTGTTTACATGAAGGAAAACAGACCTACCACCAGTGGGATGATAAGCTCTGCCTTTGCAGTGCCCTGTGAATGGTCTTACAGTTCCCATCATGAATGGAGAAACAGTGTCTTCCACTTGACTGAGCTTTCCTGTGGCCTAGTGCTGGTCCATACCCTGGACCTTTGCTTGCTGGGTGTTAATGGAGTTCCTTTTGTGCAGTCTGTTACTTGTGCAGGCATTTTAACTGGCTACCAGAATATCTGTGGCACTGGAGGGCACAAAAAATAGATTCGAAGAGGAGAGGGTATTACGAAAGACAAGATACTGTGAATGAAAGGTGTGATATGGAAGATGAACCAGTTTGATTTTCTGTAGGAGGTAAAGCAGATAGCTTTTGGGTACTGGATGTATTCAGTTTGATCCAGCACTTTAAGAATGGCAGATGGAGGACAGGTAAAACTTAAAACTGGAGGACATAGCACTTTCAAGAGAGGGCATCCTAACCACTTGGGGGATGATAAACTTGTACTGGTAGATCTCAGAATCCCCCTGCTCCAGAACTGTTAACCGCTACCTGGCATCTTTGGATCCCTTAACCAGGAAAGTTTCTCCCAAATAATACTCTTGAGGCTCTCAGATTTTCATTGTAGGTTATTTTGGAGACAGTGTTGCAGGAGGTTATGACAGAGCACTAATCAGATGTTCACGGGATGTCCCTTTTAGTGATAACAAGCTATCAACTTGGTAGACTTCGTTCCTGTCTATGAAGTCATGCAGGAAGTTGTGGGCAATGGACAGTGTATGGTAAGTGGCACCATTGGATGTTAGAGGGCTGCTCCACGAGTGAACTCATAGATTAGGCACCTCTGAAGCCAGGAGACCTGTGGCTATACAGAGGTTAGGAATAGATAGGAATGCTCAGTTGGTGTGGCTCAGTGGTTGAGCATCCACTTAAGAACCAGGAGATCATGGGTTGATTCCCAGTCAGGGCACATGTGCAGGGCTTGATACCCAGTGTGGGGTGTGCAGGAGGCAGCCAAGCAATGATTCTCTCTTTTTTCTTTTTTTGAGATTCTTTTTTTTTTTTTTTAATTTTTTAAAAATTATTATTGCATTAAGCTTTACAAAGATTAGTACATATATCTCTTTTTCCCCCTGCCCTTCCCCCCGCCTCCCCCACCCCCCAGTGTTTTGTGTCCATTGGTTATGCTTAAATGCATGCATAAAAGTCCCATGTCTGATCTGTTACCCCACCCCCAACGTCCCTGTCCTTGTTGCTGTAATTTGACAGTCTGTTTGATGTTGCTCTGCCTCTGTGATTCTCTCTTTTCTATCTATCCCTCTCCCTTCCTCTCTGAAATCAGTAAAAATACATTTATAAAAAAGAACAGGCAGGAACAAGAATAGATACAATCTCTGATTTCACTGAAATCTCAGTCATTCTGGAAGTAGGTTCTTTTTCTTAAGGACCTGTGTGACTATAGGGGCTGGGAAGAGCCTGAATAATTTACTGCTAAGTTGATAAAGTACTCAGGAAGGCCTAGGCTGAAATATGGGCCCCGAGGCACAGGCCAATTCCTTTTTTTTGCAGTTGTACCTCTGAATAGAACATAGCTCTTTAGATTTGGGAAGTTCTAAAACCAAAGCAAAGCCAGTAGTTGGTCAGGTTGTGGGGCTCCAAGTAGGATGACTTACAATCAAAGTGACAGGCAGCATGTGGCAGTACCGAGCATTCCGAGTCCTCCTTGGGCATTCTGGAGGGACAGTTTCCTGGGTCTGTGACGGCCCAACCCCTAGTGAGCATAGTTGCAGAGTTGGCCTGCTTTAGTGGACTCTTGAGTGAAGGGGGAGGCCATGCCTCTCGACTAAGATTTGGTCCATAAAACTGTATAATCTCTAATTGCCTCCTGGAGGCGATGCCCCCAGAGTTCTACTGGATATAGAACAACTGTCCTTTTTCTTTTTTAATATGTTTTTATTGACTTTTTAGAGGAAGGGAGAAAAACATTGATGGGAGAGGAAAATTGATCAGCGGCCTTTGCACACCCCACACTGGGGATCGAGCCCCTGTCATGTGCCCTGACTGGGAATAGAGCCAGTGACCTCCTGGTGCATGGTTCGGTGCTCAACCACTGGTCCACACTGGCCCACCTGGAATAACTCCTCTTGTTGGTGAGGTCTAGGGTGCTGTGCCAGAGTAACTAGTACCAGTGGACTTGAAAGGGTGTGGACATACAGCCATGTGTCTATTTTTGCAGCAAGGTTTATTAGTTCAGAGAGTTTGAGGGGAGCTAGGGCACAGATTAGGGTAACCAAGAGCACAGGTTAGGGGGATCAGTTCTAGAAAAAAGCCTCTTGTAAAACTTAAGTACCAGTATCAAATATGTCATTTCAGCACAACACTGTGAGTCCTGCCCCTTCCGCTAACAGAAGTTGGGATAGGATTGGTTACCTTTTATAATAGTAACACACCAAACTTGAGGATAATGTTGCTGGAAGGGCCAGAACCAAGTTAATTCAGGTTAATTAGTGGGGGTTTTAACTTTTTAAGAAGACAAAGGAACAAAGGAGCCCAGCCTACGCTGCTTTCCTCTACAGCACTCACGCACCTGGGGATGAATAGGCTCTTCCTTGGAGTTCAGGTAGTCCTGGCTAACTCAGGAGAGAGCCTCTGAATTAAAGAAGCCATCTAATAGGAATCACTGACCACATTTAAAATACCTGCTTAAAATCACATGAGGGCAATCGGTCCTCCTTATATTTTCACGATAAGGAAAGGGAATTGGGAAGATCAGTCTGCCGAGATCTTTCAGCGCTTTGACAACTAGAAATGATATACTCTATTCTGTGCCTTTTCCCAGGAATAGTTATGGGGAGGTTCAGCCACATTTGAATCTTTACCAAAGTGAGGTGAGGCTACAGTATAGAAGATGGAAGCTTGGCTGTGAACTGAATGGTATACATACAGCACAGTTGAATTCACCATGGATTTTAAAGTCCACAAACTCCCTCACTTAAGAACAAGATGACATATGATGTCAGGATGTTTCAGGAAACCAAGTGTGCCATCTGCAAGAAGAAGATTCTAGCTCCAAGGAGAGGTGAGCCCTGCCTTCAAGTCATTAAGGATTTGGGGACGAAATGTCTGCAGGAGGCCTGGAAGACTCACTGGGTGAACTGGAGGGACAGCTTTACCTGTGGAAATGGACGATGCCACTTTTCTTAGTGTACAGGTTGGTGAAATGGTGCTGACCTCCTTATGCTAGTCCACTCCTAAGGCTATGCCTTGTGCATGTACCCCCTGTTAACTGACAATCACTGGTCTGTGAATTTAACAGGAAGATAAGCCTTCAAAAGCTAATTTATGATTGTTATAGATTGGATCATAGTTCTATTAATTCTATACATTCAATAAAAATATGACCAATTACACATTTTTTTTCCTGATTAAAATATTTTTTAAAGGGTACTATCTTTTACTTTGGAACACATTAAGATCGTTTTAGTACTTCGGCTTCCTTTGAACTGTCTGGAAGTGTCTATTAATTAAAAAGCTACACATTAAAAAAATATAAAGTTCACAAGTGTGTTACAAATAGATTGTATTTCTTTCAAACCATATGTAATGTTAGAACTCAATCCAATAGAAGGCAGGAGAAAAAAAGCAAAGAAAAATGAAACATTTGGTAAGAGAAAGCCCATAAGATGGTAGAAATAAACACAAATATATTTGTAATTGTAATAAAATAAAACATAATAGGATGAACCTCTGTCAAAAGACAGCAATGTTCAAGCTTAAATGTAAAAAGTTATATGTAGTTAAAAAGTATATACTTAAACATAACAGAAAATATGACAGGAAGAAACACTAGGAATCTGTTAACCAAAGGAAAGCTGGTGTAATATTAATAGTAGACAATCTATATTGAAGGGAAAATTGTTACTAAAGATAAAATGAGAATATAAAAGGAATAACACCAAGTCATAAGAATTATGAACTTGTATGACCTAATAAGGTAAAAACCCAAAGCTAAAATTGAAAATGTTTGTCTGCAAAAAACCAGAAAAAAAAAAGCCAACAAAAAAATGCCTTTCATGAATTCAGAGAAAGCATGCAACGAGTAAGAAAAGGGAACTCACACTAGATGTTAACACTTCAGTCTCATGCTCACTGCCAAGTGGACCACTGCTAAGTGTGAACAATAAAAGTCTTAGAGCAGATGAGGTTTTGTGACCAAGACTGACTTTTTCATGCATGTCTCTGTGAAAATAACTTATTTTTTGAATAGAAACGTCAGCAAATTTACTACCTCTTCAGTAAATCTTCCCTATGAATTAAGAAGGGAGACACTCCTGGCCATAATTTTGCCATTTAAAAAAACTGTTGGTTCCGGAAGGAAGTGAAGGTGAAGGGGGAGAACCGAAGGCTCCACGTTCCTTGTTTGTGTCCTCTCATTTATTTTCCCCATTAATTCTGTGACGCAGTCTTTCCGTTTAACTGGAAAACTGAGACAGAGAGATTGAGTAATGTGGCCGAGGTGATGCGGCTTGGAAGCAGGAGAACCTAGTCTCAAACTTGTCTCCATGCCAGAGCTTCAGCGCCGTCCACAGCATCACCACCACAGCCCATCAATGAGTGCATACTGAAGGCCTTGTACTGTGGGGGAGGAAGTAGCATAGTCAGGTCTGAGACCTCGAGATGAAAAGTTTGCATAAGATCCCGTAATTGAAATGGTTGTTTCAAAAGGAAGCATTAGTTCTTGATAGCTGGATTCTGAAACAGATGACTGCCAAAACAGAAACTTAGAAAAGAATTCTTCTATAAAATGTATTTCTCTTTTGCTTTTAATAGTTTCCTTTATTATTCTAAGCCTGCTTGTATGTGCTGATGTAAATTTTAAAAAATGTTAATAACTATATAGTTTCTATTTTTATTTTTCCTTAAGATTATTCTGTTATTTCAGAACAGTGTCCCAAATTCTTGGCTCCAACAGTTCTCCTCTAAGTGAAAGTATATTATATCCATGAAGCTAAGTATTTTGAAATGACATTTTACTAGTTGATGCTTAAAATACACATCTCTATACATGAAAATATCAATATTCAAAAGTTTTATTTGAATTAACTATTATAGTAACAAGGCCAGAGAATTTTATTAGAGGTTACAAACACTGAAACTTTTTCATTTCATACATTCAGTTTTAATACAAATGAACTTACTAACAATTTAAGTTCTATGAATTTACTGAACATTTATTACCATATTCTTGTGACATCTTTTCTAACGAGCCCGGAGAAACCAGATTAAACACCTTCTAATTCCGGTTATTACCAAAGCATAAACCACCCCATTAGCTAAAATGACATACTGGATAATTCCTGGTAAAATATCATCTTATATATGACAATCAAAACATATTCTAACTTCCCCAAATTAGAGACTTTATTGTGAATTGCACAGAGAATACTGTCATATTTTACATGTTTTATGAAAGGTAGCTATTATATTGGCCATGGGCTACACCTTAATGAAGTATAAAATCTGTTTATATAAAACTTAGCTATCATCTATATTGTATTTTAGAAAATGTATCAAAAGTTCTTGCTAACTTGGAAGGCCAAGAACACCTATGTCTTTATTCTAAATTTTAAATGATTTCATCAGAACTCTAAATTCAAGCTACACAGTCCTGTAGTTAGCAAGTCACAGTGGGCACTTTTTCAGTATTTTTTTTTTGCATGGCAGTCTTATTTCTTGTTAATAAAATCACACTGATATATGTATTATAAATAATATATGACATTTTTTTATCTTCAAAAATCACTAAGAAAATGAATTTATGAAGGCTTTCATAAAGCAAAGAATCTTCAATCCTGGTAAACTGAAATTACTGCACTAACTTTATATTTAAATTTCTATAAAACTTATTTTATGGAACTCCCTACATTTTTAGAAAGCAAAACTTTTTAGTCCTGAGTTTAGTTTCATTTATAACTCATTACTGGAATGCATTTAAGTAAATCAATTTACAATGTGTAAAAAGACCATTTTGATATAGAAGAAAAAGTACTAAAATAAAATGAAGTATTGGAAATATGTATGGTTAATTGTACGAAAGCTGATGGGTGGATTTTTACTCCATTTTAGGATTTGGAAGGAGTCTTTTTTGTTAGATATAACAAAAAATATTTTTAACATTAATTATAATATTGTCTCACCTATAAAAATTGTTAGTTAATAATCGATCTTCAAAGTAGAAAGTTTTTTCTTATTAAAATGTCCACATTAAAGTCAACCTCTAGAAAGTAGTTAATTCATAACAAATTTTGAATAAAATGTTTTAGATGTAACTGATGCCATTAAATTAGTTTTCTAGCCTAAGGAGAGTATGTATGTAGATAGCACTTCTTCCTTTTTCCATAATTCATGGAGACCATCTAAAAGTGGAGCTATCAGTTCTGGGGCACAAAAACTAGTATAAATGTATATCTGTGTGTACCGAGGCATAAAAATTTGAAACTCAACCTGATCTCAGACAGAAAAACAAAGGAAATGGTGAAAACTTAATGTTTAACATCAAGGGTAGTGAGAAGGGCACTAGCCAAGTTCAACCAAGTTGTCAAGTCTCATCACTGATACATTTGTAGAGGAAGATGCTTTTTAAATATTCAACGTGTGAAGGTAGGTAATTTTAAACAAGTCATTCTGTAAAGGCAAAACACAGCTAGAGCACAGGCGTAAACTATGGGTAAACACAGGATTGTTGCTGACTTTATTTTCGTTTTCCTTTTGGCATAGACATTAGGACAGTAAGTGTATTATTTTAATTGAAAACTTCTTAAAAACTGTTGGAATTAGCTTGAATAAAAGAATCTCACAAACTAAGACCTGAATGGAAGCTAAAATGGAATATTGACAGTGTCACTGTGTTGAAGGGAGAAGTATGTGTGGAATCTGACATGATATATGCAGTGAATTCTTCTACTTGCTAAGATGCTGTAAGAACCCTTTTACTTCTTGTGTGAATGACAAAAGAGGGCCAAAAATAGACATGGAGATATCTTTAAGTATAGTTAAGTAGTCATTTAAGTATAAATTTTGTCCATAGTAACTGGTATAAAATAAATGGTCATAATATGACAGATTCCCATATGTTATATATATATAAATTATTTTTAAATGTATTAATGTCTAGCAAAGTTTCTAATGTAAACCTAGAATTTATAAATAACATTTAATATAGGTAAAACATACACTAACCTAAATACAGTGAAACCAAAATAATGTAGGAGCTAGAATCTTTTACATATTATTTGAATTTTCCATATTACAACAAATGGCCTGTTAAATTCTCCATATTACAAGAAATGGCCTGTTGCTATGTGTATTTTGTATATGCCATGACTGTGTTTACATATATGAAACATCTGGAATAAAACTAAAAAACCCAAACACCAAAGATGTTTTTAAGTAATTGTTTTTGACATTTTCATGCTGATAAAATAGCCAGATGATGATTGAATTTTTCAAACTTTATCAATGTATTTGTTTATACGTATCTTTTGTTCTTGTTACAGATTACAAGTCTATGTTACTAAAGTATGTGTGAAATAATAAAGGAAACCACAATTTTATCCTGCACTTCCAATGTCTGCCTACTAAGATTTCTTTAATTTCCTTAAAAAAAAAAAAAAAGCAAAAATATTTAACCGTAAGCACATCCAAAGCCCTCTTATTGTTACCAGACCACATATGGGCTGGCTGTTTTCTATTATTGGATAAAATAGTTATCCAAGACTCTACTTAACAGAGTCATTAGAGGAAGGTGGAGTAAGAATTGACTCCTTTGCTCTGAAATATTTTCTAGGAAGCAAGTATAGGCTTCCAGAATATCGAGGTTTCAAACCTACAGATGAAGGTTGAGAAAAGCTGCTTCTCACAGAATGTAACCTTGATTCCTACTAAGAGATTTAAAGGGAATTAGGGTTTAATGCATTTTAAATGGGTCTTATTTTATAATTACTTCAGGAAAAGATTTTAAGAATAATATGAACTGGGCCTGGATTTCGAGAGACTAGATGTGCTTTAGGAAATCACCTGCTGTTGGATGGGGAGGCATTCTAAGGCGATAAACAGACTCACTAAAAGGGATCTGAGAAGAGTCATATCTAATAGTATTTCTCAATTATTAGACTATACCTCCTTTGTGCTATCCCTGAACTTTAATAAAGATTTGTTAAAATGAAGATTTATGTAGTTAGTGATATACAAAATTAGAGTCAGATCCCAGGGTTGAGAACGCAACTATGCAGAGAAAATTGGAAGTATTAATGAACTTGCATATTAACAGAGTAATATTTTATTCTGTTGTTAAGTAAAACATCCAATGAATACCTTGGTCCAAGAAGTGATTTTTATTTGATCCATGGCTGCATGTAAGGATTGCTGGAGGTACGGCTTTACTCAAGATATTTGAGTAGGAAAATTATACATTGACTAATGCCTACTTCAGAGCATCAGTGTTTAGCCAAATTCTTTTGCCTGAAAATCTCATCATTTGCTCTGCCTGCTTTTTTAAATGATTTGAGTTTGCATGTTGTTATTCAAGAAAAATGCGAGCATCATGGAGCCTGAGTTTATTTCATAAAGTTGAATAGAACTTTGAAGAAGCATGTAGGCCAAATCAATTGCCCTGTCGGAATCTGACAACAGAAATTTAATACCAAATGTTCTGGTAGTTCTAAAAACTAGCAACCTCTATATAATTAACGGAAATGAACTAAACTGTCCAAAATAAAAAGCAAAATTTCTCTAAAAAGGGATGTTTAATAATACACCATTGTACTTTCCATGATTTGGGCACATTTGACATTCTATTGATCTACCAAGACTCTGAGTGTACCTACTAACAATCAATGAAACAACTTGCCAATGCTAGGGTAGGTAAGTGTCAGGAGTAATTCATAAAAACAACGGGTGAATTTTAATGAACTACCAGACTTTGATGCCTCTAGGGTTAAAAATGTTTTAAATAGTACAATTACACAGTTTATTCACATCACTTCAGGATACTTTGCGAAGTTCTGAAACAGTCTTCTAACCAGAAAAGAAACATTTATAAATGACTGTAAGATAAAGATAATTATCAAAATGAGTGTTTTGAGAAAATTCACTCCAACGATACAAGGCTATCTTTAACCTTAGGCACTGTTGCAATTTTTGAGCTAAGGAGACAATTCTGTAGGCAATTCTGTTAGTGAGCTGCTCATCTTAAAAGCACACACATTTTGTCAGTATAAAATGTGGTGTGAATTTGGTACTTGTCATTAGGATGTTAAAAAACTCCTAAATTATAATAATCCTTCCCCCGAATAGCAAACCCTACATGGGAGGTTTAAACAAAAACTGATCAATACCTACATTGCAGTTATTAGCAAGAACAATGGAAAGAAAGAAGAAAAGCAACCAGATGTTCATTTGTTTTTCTTGGTGGACTTTATGCTTTCAAAAATGTGGGACTGTGCCATGTCCCCAAAACATAAAGGGTAGATGGCACCGCCTATAGCTGTCTTTTGCTATCAGAGGGATTAATGTTTTCTGGATAATTTAGAAGGTCTTTCTTAACTTGCCTTCCTTCTTATTATATCTCCCAGAATACTGAGTTGTATAACACCTTCAAAGAAAATTTTTGATTAATAATCTAAATTCTAGGATAATTCTATTTCTACTATTTTGGTTAGGAAACTGTTCATACTCAAGTTATTTGATAAACACATGATTAAACAGATTCATGTTTATCCCAATTTGCTTATTTTAGAATTATCACACTTTATTTTACAATTGAAATAATTTCTGATTCAATCTTCCAGATGCATAAGGGATTACAATACACATTTTATTTGTGTCTAAGATTTAATTTGTATTAGATTTAACTTTAGTGATCCAACAAAAGATAACTCTTGGATGAGACAAAAATTATTTCTGAAAAGTGCTGTGTTCTTTAAGATCTTTCCCTCTCAGCCTCTCTACTCCCTTGCTCCTTATAGGTGACAATTAGTAATTAGAGGTTTTGGGTTCTACCACTTAATAGCTATGCCATCTTGGGCAACTCCCTTAACTTTTCTAAATCTTACTTCTTATAAAAATTTGCCTGATTATCTCACAAAAATATTAAGTGGATAAAATGAGATAATGTATGTGAAGTGCTCATAAATTGTAAGGTTGCTATATAAACATAAGGTATTATTTTTGCCTTGGAATAACATAGTAAGTAAAAATGTGATATTCTAAGTATGCTTTTATAACAGATTATCATCAGCAAAGTTAATACAATTTTTATTAGGAATATTATCATGGACTCTCAACAATCTTTAATAACTTAACCAAAACTTTTCTTTAGAATTACCTAGTAATTATATAGCAAATTTAGTTACAGGGTTATCAATATTTTAAGACTAATATCTTAATACTATTTCCTAGTTGTAGACTCTGTAGTTCTTAAGTATATGATTCTATGATTTTATGTTTATAACATAGGGAAACAGGCTTATACCTAAATGTAATTCTATTTATGTAGCTGTATCAGTGGCTAAACCGGAAACCATAATGTTTCAAGGGTTAAAGTAATGGAGGAGTTTCAGGCCTATGTCTTATGGCTTAATCCCTTCTAAACTAAATATACATATTCTATCTCAGTATAATGTTGCATTCATTTTATATTAATAGGGTAACCTACTAATTTTCCTGGGACAGTGTGGGTTTCTGCCTATATTATTACAGTTTCATTTTTGAAAAATAGTCTTTGAATAGAATGATTTTATAGGTTTATTAATATGATAAACTTCTTTGTTGGTGAATAGTATATATTTCAAGAATTATTTTAATTATTTTTGGTGCCCCCTTTCAGTCTCAAGTGTCCTGATTTGAATGGTAAATATGTAATTTCTGCAAGAACTTGGAGCAGAGATCAGCAAAGTAAAGGACTTTATGACTACTATATAAGGAGCAGCAGTCAAAGCAGAACTTGCTATGATTGATAAACAACAAAGGAATCTGTCTATAGGTAAGTAGCCTTGATTTCTATAAAGAAAATCATACCCAGTCTGTCTGCTGTTCATCACGAAGGTGGGAGTGAGATTCAAGAAATATGTGCTGGAGAACAAGGACTTCTAACTCTGAATCCAAATAATCGTATTTCAGATACTAATATTCATATTGGAACTTGGCAAGTCTCTGAGAGTGCAATTACCTCTGAGAAAAGATGTAGTTATATTCTTACAGGACCCTATTCAGACATACCGTGGTATAAGCTTGTCTTACTACAATATAACAAACTGCACTTTACTAACAATAGATACAAGATTCTTTTGGAACTGCATGATCTGAGATTAAATCATGTCAGTGAAAACTATACCCTTAACCTAGTGTATGAAGATGTTTAGTATGAAGGATGTTTAATAAAAAAAGTAGATGAACTAGATGATTTTTATGAAGAAATGATCGTTATAATAAATTTTGGATATTTTCCCAAACAACTCAACATTTGGAAAAAATAAGGAAAGCTGAATTCTTTACATTATGCAAAACGTAAGCAAAGGTGACGAGTCAGAAAGTTATTTTCAAGAAGCAAGTAAGCGGATTAAGCGCCCTCAGGACAGTGCTACTGAAAGAAGATCTATCATCAGCGCTGATAGTTTTTACTCACAAAACAAAACCTTTGAAATTTCATTGTGGAACTTAGTCTATTTACATGTCTAAAAACTGAAAATAACGAATGTGTATAGAATCTTTATATGGCAGTATATGTTCATATGGCCTATTGGTCTTGTGAAACAGTTTGGCAAACGTGTTCATTATGGTTTTAAAAGAAACAGCCTGTTTGCTCACCACGAACAACGTGGGGGTCTATGTCCTGTTATTTCTGTTGCTGCTGAGCATGGAAGACATTTGGGGACAGCAGAGAGAGATTTATTAGGCTAATACCAATACTTATGGACTCATCCCGTTCTAAGTTAGGAAGTCAGTGAAAGAACGGCAAATGTATGTAAGAAGGTGTTTTTAATACTAGTGCAGAAATTTTAGTGGTAACACTGTGATTTGCTCTGTAACTTTTGAACAATGGTTTCTCCTCCCTACCTATTTCCCAATTGTATAAGACTTGGTTTTAGAATCAGAATTTAAAGTGTTCCTTTGATGTAAGAATAGTTTTGCTCTTTATAAAAACAATTGCCCTTTAATGTTTTTTAACATTAAAAAAAGAATAACATATGTAATTGAATATATTGGTAACATTTAAGAAGAAAAGGTAAAAGTATTAAAGTATTCAAAGAACAATAAAATACAGTGGAATATTAGCCAATGTTATGTCAGAGATGAGTCCTTTTATCAAAACAATTCTATTAGGTGATCCATATTATATAAAATTTGAGACCAAATGGCTTCTGTTATAGGAAGGCTGCAGCATTATCTCAAATGTTAGAGAAAATTTTAATATAGTCAAAATAATCACATGAAAGGGCAAAAATATTGATCATGTTGATGGTATTTCTAATATTTGGAAAATGTTATCAAAAAGTATAAATACTGTGCAAATTTTGAAAACCATGGCAGAAAAAAATTAGAGTAGCAGTAACAAAAAATAAAAAATATTAGACAAAAGCTTATCAAATGACAAAAGAGCAAAGCCGTAGAACTGAATCATTAAGATTAAATATGTGCTAAAAAGCATTAAAGTATTAAAATTCTATTACAATTAGATATGGCTCTTATCCTAAATATTAAAATAGACAGCAACAAATATGCAATATAACTTGTAAAAGGTTGAGAATAACACAAAGCAGAGAAAATGAAAGACATCTCACTATTCTCATTGTGGTTATTATTTATGGAATGGATAAAATATGTAGAAAAGGTCACAACATTAGATTAACACATTAAAAAAACCAACATGCCACATCTATCTAAATAATTTTGTAGAACAGCTGAAAAAGCAAATTTCATCAAATGTAGACAGTTTATAGTGGAATAAATAAGTATGGCGAGGGTTAACTAACCCTCAGGCTCACAAAGGGCAGCTGCTAGCCGGTTGGTTGAAGCTGGGTCTTGGCCACACAAGGATCATTGGACAAGAAATCAGTTGAACTGTACTAGAGCTGCCCATTTGTCTTAATAATGAATGCTCCACACTGTCTGTTAAGAGAAAGAAAATATAGATCAGAAAGAATGCATGGGAGGCGGTAAGTATAAGTCAGAGTAGGCGAGTGGAGGATATCAATGAACATTTAGTGAATACTTGCAGAACGCGTGACATTAATTCTGTTAGTGTGTCATGAAGTGAGAGGCTAGGTATTAGGAGGGGTCAGAACTCAGGGGAGCCTTGCTCATTGCTGTCTGAGAGCTTGAAATCTATCTATCTATCTATCTATCTATCTATCTATCTATCTATCTATCTATCATCTATCTATTAAAGCTGGGGACTGAAACAAAGGCTTAGGATAGAAGCAACAGGAGAGCTCAGGTGCGACTTGGAGACAGGTTCAGGGACTTAGCCTGGAACAAACTGCCACTGTCCATTGCTCCCTTGGTCGTGAGCCTTGTGGGATCCCTTAGAATTTAGGAGATATATTCCTGTTGGGGAAAAGGGGAGGGGAAGGTGCAGGTGTGTTCCTTGCAGGGAGAGTACACCCTGGGACCTTTGTTTGAGAGTTTTTTTTAAAATATATTTTTTATTGGTTTCAGAGAGGAAGAGGGAAACATCGGTGAGAATTATTGATCGGCTGCCTCCTGCACGCCCCCTACTGGGGATCAAGCCCACAACCCAGGCATGTGCCCTTGACCAGAATCAAACCTGGGACCCTTCAGTCCGCAGGCCGATGCTCTATCCACGGATCTAAACTTGCCAGGGCTGTTTTTTATTTTTTTATTCTTTTTAAATGTGAGCACCTTCCTTCTTTTTTACTTTGTTTGAAGTTCACATAGTAACCAGTAGGATAGCCACTTATGTACCAAGAGATTAACATAATTTCCAAAGCATCAGGATCAAGAACATCTGGACTTGTGGGAGGTGGAGTGTTTTGAGAGTTTTTAAAGGCTGAGAGTTTAGGGGGGGAATCTCAATAGAATATTCATCAGTTTTATGCAGATGTGCCAAAATAACATTTATTCCCTTAATTTCGCATCTATCCTTGGGTGTGGTTAGCACATGGCACTAATTTGACTTCTGCTATCTGTCTCCCTAAGCTATTTACCCTCTGGTTAGGGAGGACTCTAAACCATTTACTCTTAAGTGTCCTTGGTTAGGGAAGATAGGATTTTGTGATTCACTAGATTGCTGTAAACTACTTGGCCATTTCTCTGTTTCCCTATTCTACTTATCACGTCTTACTAGCCTGCCTCATTTCCCTTTCAGGGACTTCCATCTCTAAAATCTTTTAGGGGTGATGATAAACCATGTCTTCAGTGACGACTTCCTGCTGACGAGAGCTGTGGTCCTGGCCGACACAGGGTATGGAGGTCTCTCTGATTGGAGGAGAACAAGGGAATGGGATTTGAGACTGGAACAGAGAGGCTGTTAGCTGCTTCTCCCAAACAGGGGGTAGGCCAGAGTCCCTGAAGCATCACTCATCATCCTCTTATGGAACTGTGTCATTCCAGAAGTGGAGCTGGCAGACTGCTTCATATTTCACTGAGTCAATTAATACAGTCCTAAACGTAAGTCAGGTCAATTAAATTGTTAAGTCTCATTGCAGGAGGCCAAGATGCAGATGGGCTCCCGAAGTGAGACTTATATTGTGTGAACAAGCAGTCAGGTATTAAGAGGTATGCCTATGAAAACAAGGAAAACAAGGTTAATGATCACAGCAAATTAGAAAAGGTTTTAATTCTGTAAGACTTGTCAGTTCAGAAGATTTTTAGACGTAAGGCCAGTTTCTTTTGCTGGAATGAAAGCAAGCAGTGACAGTCTGATCTTCCCTATCTGCAGCCTGGATAACTCTGGTGACGAACATTCTGCATGGTTTCCATAACATTGGTCGTGAGGATTGTTTAACTTTGAGCTGTCTCAGGTCCTTTGGCTGTAATTTGCAAGTGCAGAGCTCAGAAAAAATTTTTTAGTTCTCAATAATTCCAAGTCAAAGGAGGGGGGGGGAAATGAAACATCAGTTTAGAAGAATACTAGAAAAAAAAAATCAAGATCCAGTTCAGTTTGTAGGTGAAAAATAAAACTTTAACTAGAGGCTAATATCCATGACTGCGTATTATAGATTCTATTTTTATTTTTATTTATTCATAGTCAGGGCTAGATTCTGTTGAAACATAATTCTCCCCCCACCTAAAATCACCCAAATTTTTATCAAAGATAGCCAAATCAAGACTATTTACTTCATTAAGGTTCCACTTAGACTTATTTGCATAAAACAAGAATAGTAATTGATCATAAAGGCTCTGCTTTGCTGGAATTTCATCAGAAATCTCCAGATTGAACTTTAATTAGCCCCTCAGGGCAAAGAAGCCAAACCACAGTTATCATCAGCATTTGCCTGAAATACCTATAGATTTGGGCGAATTCCTCAAGTTCTGGGGGTTCCCCAAATGTCTTGAGGTTCTTTCTTTGCCATCTCCTAGGAAAAGACTGCCACGAACCATATGAATAAGCAAGGTACCAGGCCATCTTCAAGGGGTTTTTACTGGCTTCCAAAGTCAATCTTAATTTATAACTTAAATCTTTCTTGTGACATCCAGAGTCTAGGCAGGTCTCTCTACTTACAATCTATTTTAGACTACCTCTTTTCTACTGTCACAGTATAAATGTTTAGCATCCTATATAATAAAATCCTAACATTCAAATCGAGCCAACTGCGAAATGACCTGTCACTATGATGCGCACTGACCACTAGGGAGCAGACGCTCAACAAAGGAACTGCCCCCAGCCCACAGGCCAGCAAAGATGGGTGCCAGTGGGCCTTCACTCCCATCACCCCACAGATCGGCCCTGATCGCCCTGCTAGTCGCCCCACAAATCAGCCCTGATAGCCGGCCTAGGGACCCTACCCATGCACAAATTTCGTGCATCGGGCCTCTAGTATAAAATAAGGAACAGGTCAACAAAGAAACAAGTTGAGTTATAATATTCCTTCTATTTTTGAAGACATCAAGTGGTTTTAAAAAACATGATTTTAAGAAGGGAAGAGAGTTTGGTAGAAGGCCATTTATAAAGTTGCCCCAAACCCAAATTGTACGCTTTAAAAGTTGGCACTGGTAGGATAGGCACATAGATATCTATGCTCTATTATAGAGTAATCCCATATATCTGTATCATTCTGAGAATTTTGTGTGTGTGTTAAGATTAGAGTCAAAGAAACAACCTCATTGATACTAGTTTTTTTTTGTGTTTTGGGCATAGGCCAGCTCCTAATTTAGGGAACCAAGTTGTTGTATACATATTTTAGATTTTGAATAGGTTCAAATTTTTCCATATTTATTCCAGGATCTCTAGAGCAGTACTGTCTGATAGAACTTCAAATACTGATGGAAAGATTCTAGATCTATACTATCAAATATTGTAGCCACTAGCCTCATGGAACTATTTAGCACCTGAGATGTGTCTAGTTGTATTTGGGGAACTAAATTTTAAATTTCACTTGATTTTAATTACTCTAAAATTAAAATTAACTAGCTTCATGGTTCATGGTTCATGGTTACCATATTGGGGACAGACAGCATGGTACTATCACCTAGGCCAGCGGTTGCCAATTGATGGTCTATGGACCACTGGTGGTCCGGTCCGTTAGGTCTGAAAGATTGGCAACCACTGATCTAGGCTATATCAAGCCACTTACTGCCACTTCACTAGGCAACCTTGACGGTCAGAGAGTTAGTCTTTCAATACTTCTGCCTTGCACAATGCTCTTTTTGTAACACTCATTATAGTCAGAGAACATAGTATAATTTACTGAATTTATAGAGATTTAACTTGTGACTAAAATATGATAAACTTTTGGAAATGTTCTATGGATGCTAGAAAAGAAATAGTTATCTCTTTGTAAAGTACAAAATTCAATATGTATTATTCATATATATTTTTTAGGTCTTATTTATTCAAATCATAAAGTCATGATATTAAAGTCTCCCAGTTGTTTTTTTCTCCTTGTATTTCTAACAGTTTTTAACTATATTTTTTGATGTTACATTAGACTTGTTTATTCATTATAGATTTACTCCTTTATCATAAGCAGGCCTTCTGTATCTTGTTTAATGTTTTTTTACTTTGAAATTGACTTTGTTATATTAAAGTTATTCCTCCCTCTCCCCCCAATGTTATTCCCATTTTTTTTTGATACATATAGACTGGCAATGACTCAACCTGTGTTCTTTGCACTTTTGAAGCTAATTTTTATTTTTATTAAAGTCCTATATAGCTTTAAAAGTCAAATAATGGTTAAAGGGTAAATAAAAAAGAGCTCCAATATTACCCTACCCTCTTCCTCTCCCACTTCATTTCTTCACAAGTGGCCACATTCACTTGAGTTGTTTCTTCTAGTATTTACTTCCACATTTCTCTCTATATTAATTGAATAATTACATTACCTGAATGGGCCCAGATTATCATTCTGGGCTGCCTGTCCAATTACAACCCTAAAGATGACAGGGAGGCTCGAAGTATCTGAGAGTGGTAATTCCCCGACACGTCATGCCAAATCAGCAGTAAAAGTCCTAATGGGATGTGTAGAGCTGTTGTTACCCAAGGACTCTCACTACTACAATATGCTGCTGAAGAAGTTGGCCCCTCCACTTGCCACTTTGCTGTCTGGGGAGCCAGAGGTGCAGCAGTCGCCCTGAGGACCATTTACCTAATTGCCCAGAAAAGACCTGTAATCTTGAAGCAGGGAATGGTCTTTGTGAAATATAATGGTCCCATCTATTTTAAACTAGAGAAATTGGACATCATGGTTCATTTGGCATCCCAAGCCAATACTGCTCAGATTCTGGCAGAACTGAAGGAATGTATCCCAGAGGTGGACGTGGACTTTGTTCTTTGCGCAAGCTGTGCAAGCCATTGGACGGTGTGCCACCAAGGTGGAGCAATCTGCAGAACTTTGTGTAAGCACACTGCTTGATCTCATCCAGACCAAACCAATTATGTGGTCCAAGAGGCGAGTACTGTTATCAGGGACCTCCTCCGCAAACACCCTAACAAGTGTGAAACCCTCCTGGCCACCGTGTGGGCATTCACACTCATTGGATGATCCAGATGCTCAAGCGGCTAAGATTTGGATTGTGAAGGCATGCTGAAAGCACTGACAATACAAATGAGAGCTTCCTGAAGGGTGTTCGCTTTGCTGACTGCCAGAGTTAAGCTGTTCCCGAGAAACCATCAGAAACACAGGAGCCGGTATGCAGGTCTTGCGTTTGGCAGCACCGGTTTCTGATAATCATGAGCTCTGAGACAGGACTCTCTTTATTGGCGGCTTCTCTCTATGGACCATCACAGCCACAGAAGCAGTCTCATCTGAGAAGGCACCGACCTCTGGGAAGTCAGATCTCATTGAGCCAACTTTGCTGGTGAGCTAATCCGCCACACTGGTTCTTTGGCCTCTACAAGCCTCCAATGCTCGTGTGGAAGGAAGTCATGGACTCCACTGCAAACACTTGCTAGTGCATCACAGAAGCACTGATGCAGTAGCAGCCCTGTTGGCACCACCCCGCCGCCACCACCACCCAAAAGCCTCAGGTTATCTTCTTCTTAAGGTGACTTGAGAGGCCTTTTAAACCTTGACTTGGTCCCCCCAGTCCATGTGCCACAGGTGTCCTCCTTGCAAATTGGAGCAGTGGATCTCTTGGCAGTGACCTTGGTGGGAGGCAAGGGAGGAAGTCCAACAGTGGGACGGTCCTCCATCCCATCATCCATGTGTTCCACCTCTGCTCCTCCACCTACTACTGTTGTGGTCAGCAGTAGTCTGAATGATCGATTTGCAATCTCTACAGGGATAGGTATGGCCCATGATGGGTATGTGGCTCCTAAGGCTGTCTGGCTGCCTGCAGTCAAGGTTAAAGGCTTAGAGATTTCCAGATCATTTACTCATCAGCAAGGGCACATCTATATGGAAGTGAACTTCACCAACAATACTCTGCTGCACATGACAGACTTTGCAATCCCGTTTAACAGGCTTAACTTCTCCCCCTCAACACCTTGGGCTCAGCCATGAAAACAGAACCTCTAACCTGCAGGTGGCTGTGAAAAACAACATCGATGTCTCCTACTTCACTGCCTTATCCCACTCAATGTGCTTATTGCAGAAGATGGCAAAATGGAGTAATTATTGCCAATAAAAATGAGCTTTAGTTTCAGATTAAGGGATGGCATTTAAATGCTGGTTCCAGCTAGCTGCACAACAGCGTTTATACTCTGCCCAGCAGAATGTGGAAGGGTAGGGTCGGTGCACCAATCTCTGAAGCTCATTAATGGCATGTGGATCTTGGCTGAGCTACGTATTCAGCCAGGAAACCCCAATTATACACTCGCTGAAGTGTAGGGTTCCAGAAGCTTCTCAGTACCTCCATGACAGTACGTCTATGACAGCATTTTGAAAAACTAACGGACTGGTCACCAAGATTGGTGCAGGCCAAGAACTCTGAAATGGGAGAAACTATATTGCCATGTGGAATCTGAACCCAAATACAGTGAGGCCCCTGACCAAGGCAGCCACTAGTCCAACCTGTGCTCCCTTTAGGGGACACACATCCTGCTGGGTAGTTTAGCTTCCTGTGACTATTTGCCCCCTGCTGCTGCTGTCTGTCCTTTCTCTCGGGCTTCTCCGTGTTGGGCCAATGCTGGATTTTTTAAGTGCAGTTTGATATTTTATAATTGAGAGCTCATTTCAAAAGCATAAAAAGACAAAAAATATTAAAGCAAAAAGAGTGTCACTTTAAAAACATGCTTAACATTCTTTGGAAATTGCTCTTACCCTATAGATTACCAGATTACCATACCAGTTCATCCTCCCTTGCTCAAGCAGTAAAACTTCAATCATTTATATATATATGTATGTACTTAATATGTAACTGAAAATAAATAGCACGTATCTAATATAAAATGGCTAATTTGAGAGAATTTATAGAAATTTATAGAAAACATTAACATCAAAGAAAGTCTGTTTTACT
>PVJC01004478.1:37723-63727 GCA_004026665.1 Murina feae
CATTTTTTTGCATATATCTGTCCAATTTTCCCAGCACCATTTATTGAAGAGACTGTCTTGATCCCATTGTATGTTCTTGCCTCCTTTGTCAAATATTAATTGAGCATATTGGTTCGGGTCGATTTCTGGGTTCTCTATTCTATTCCATTGATCTATATGTCTATTCTTGTGCCAGTACCAGGCAGTTTTGAGAACAGTCTGTTTTACTTTTTGATACAACTTTAGTAACTGTAGACTTTGAGACTATGTCAAAATTAGGGTTTTATTTCATGCCTGCAGTGCAGTGATAAGAGCAGTGAAGGAATGCAGTGTGATGACGGTGAGGGGATAACAGAGGGTGAGGAGGCTCCTTAAAGTTGACAGTTTTAGTATGGAGCTCCAACACCTGGGATGGGTCAGAGCATAAATATGAGTGTGAAATAGCTAATCTCTTTCATTTTATATAAAGAGTATGCCCACTTTCCTTACCGAAGTACCCTGCAAACAGGATTCAAGTGACCATACTAACTGTTAATCAGTAATGATGCAAGAGTTTTATAAGAAACTAGGTCATTTGGGAATAAGCACAATTCCCTGCTATATAGTAGAGTTGAAATCTATTGAATATATACACACATCTAACTAGAGGATCACTCTTTGGCCTGGATCTGATTTAGAATACACGAGCACAATTCCCAAACTGGAAGAGATTAAACATTTTCATCTCCCTGTAAATTTTATTATTTATTTATTTTTAAATTCTCCCCCAAGGATGTTTTATTGTTTTATTTTTTGAGAGGGAGGAGAGGAGGAAGAGAGCATCGATGTGAGAAACATCAGTCAGCTGCCTCCCATGCGTGCCCCGTTAGGGGTGGAATCGGCAACTTAGGTGTGTGCCCTGATCTGGGATCAAACCTGCAACCTTTTTGGTGTACAGGATGCTCCAACCAACTCAGCCACCTGGCCAGGACTTATTTTTTATTTTCAATTTTTATTGAATTTATTGGGGTGACACTAATAACATCATATAGGTTTCACGTGTACAATTCTTTAACACATCATCTATATATTGTATTGTCTGTTTACCACCCAAAGTCAAGTCTCCTTCTGTCACCATTTATTTCCCCTTTACCCTCTTTTACCTTTCCCTCTGTTAATTACTATACTGTTGTCTGTGTCAATGAGCTTTTTAAAAAATTCCTTCACCTTTTTCACCCCCTCCTCCTCTAACAGCTGTCAGTCTATTATCTTAGTCTGTTTCTGTTTTGCTTGTTAGTTTATTTTGCTCATTAGATTCCACATATGAGCAAAATTATATGGTATTTGTCTTTCTCTGTCAGGTTTATTTCACTTAGCATAATACTCTCCAGGCTCATCTATGCTGTCACAAAAAGTAAGATTTCCTTCTTTTTTACAGCTGAGTAGTATTCCATTGTGTAAATATACCACAGCTTTTTTTAGCCATTCATCTACTGATGGACAGTTGGGATGTTTTCAAATATTGGCTATTGTAAATAATGCTGTAATGAATATATGGATGCATACTCTCTCAAATCAGTGTTTCCGGTTTCTTGGGCTATATTCCCAGAAGTGAAATCGCTGGGTCTTAAGGCAGTTACATTTTTAATTTTTTAAGGAAATTCCATATTGTTTTCCTGTAGTTGCACCAAATCAGCATTCCTACCAAGAGTACACGAGGGTTCCCACATCTTCACCAGCATGTTTTTGTTGATTTACTGATAGCCATATCAACGGATGTGAGGTGACAGCACATTGTGGTTTTAATTTGCATTTCTCTGATGATTAGTGACACTGAGCCATCTGTATGTCATCTTTGGATAAGTATCTATTCAGATCCTTTGCCCATTTTTTCACGGAATTGCTTGTTTTTTTGAGCTGATGAGTTATATAAATTCTTAATAAATTTTGGGTATTAATCCCTTACCAGATGTATCATTGGTATGTTCTCCCATTCATTGGGTTGTCTTTCTACTTTATTCATTTTAGATTTCCTTTGCATAAACATTTCAGTTTGATGTCCAATTTGCTTATTTTTTTCTTTTCCCTTGCTCAAAGAGATATATAAAAAATATTACTATCAGAAATATCTGGGATTTTATTGCCTGAGTTTTCTTCTAGGATTTTTATGGTTTGAAGTCCTACATTTAAGCCTTCAATCCATTTTGAGTTTATTCTTGTGTGTGGTGTGAGAAGGTGGTCTAATTGCATTGTTTTGCATGTATCTGTCTGAGCCTCTAACACCATTTATGGGGATGGACTACCTTTATTCCATTGTATGTGTGTTCTTGCCTGGCAGGTACTGACTGTAATGGCTTGGGTTTCTTCCTGTGGATGCTCTGCTTGTGGAGCTTACTGGATCCTGTTCTGTTTTCTGAAGCAGGCCACTGGCTGTGCTTGTTTTGGGGCTTCTTGGGAGGAACTCTGGTGCAGGCCTGTTAGATGCTGCCTGTGCCTGGCCCAGGGACGGTAACCTGTTCGGAGCTAGAAAGCTACACAGTTTCTAGCTACCTCTCAGGGCCTAGGTGCGAATAGGAAGGACCAAACTGTGCCCCAAGGCTGCCTTTTATTAGCACCAGACCTGGGGGCAGGCCAGCAAAAGTCTCCAGGCACCAAGATCCGTCTCCATCTGCCAGCTGCCTGTTAGGCTCAGTCACTGAAAGAACCTCTGGTGGTACTTGAGTTGCATGAGCGAGGTTCTCAGTGAGTCATCAGGTAGAGGTGAGTGGTTCTCCCCCGACTGATACAGGTTCAAACTGAGGCCACTCAGCAAATGTCCCAGGTACAAGAGGTCTAGCTGTCCCATGCAGGGGCCCACAGACCTCTGTGTAAGTTGGGTCTTAGAGTAATCAGGGTGAGGCCAGTAGTTTTTAAGACCCAAGCCAACCAAGATTTGGCTGTACAAGGGAGGGCTCTGCACTGGTTCAGGGCACAAAGCAAAAATAGCCCCATCACGACCCACAAAACCAAGTCTGTTCAAGATTCTGCCAGGAGCTGAAGCTCAGCAGAGTGTTGGGAGAGTAGAGCTAATAGATCTTCCGTGAGGAGGAGGTTCCAGTCAGGCGTCAGAGAAGGAGGGAGTGGCCCCTTTCACAGAGCCACACAACTCGGTCTGCCCTAGATTCTGCCCAGACCTTGGCAGTGTGGGTCCTCCAGGAGTTTGGATGGAGAGGCTAGCATATCTCCTGTTAGGGGGTGGTGCCAGTTAGGTTCATGGGAAAGTGGGGGCAATGGCCCTCACTATAAAGCCACACCAGTCACTGATACCCGAGTCTGTCCAGACCTCTGTACCCCAGCCCAGGCAGCTGACTCCTCAGTAGTACATGAGCTCCACAAAGTGGGGCTATAGGGAATCCAGAGGATAAGGCTATTGTATTCCCTCAGGGCGATGCCATAAGGAAGGGATCCACCCAAGAAAGATGGCATCTGTGGTATGGGAAGAGGGGTCCTGGCGGCTGTCACTTCAGCTGTCTTCCCAGAGCCACAAACCCCAGTCTCTCCTCACAGGACTTTAGTCTGCTCTGCCCTCCCTCCGCCAAAACCCTGGGTAAGTGGCTGCAAATGAGATTTTGTGCATTGGTCCTTTTGAGGGCACTGTCTCTAGCACACTCCTGTCTCTCCCTGGCAGACAGAATCCTTAGTGATTTTCACAGCTGAATGTGATGTGGGTGCTTCTTCCTGGATCTGGTATTCTGGGCAGGGAGCCCAGCTTAGGGTTGAGACCCACTCTTCTTTGGGGAAACCTTTGAAGCTGAGCAGTTGGAACCTCAGTTGCTGCCCATGAGAGCAGGATCTGCCCTTCCTACCAGTCTCGATGTGGCTTCTTCTGTAAGTCCTTGGTTATAAGACTTCTGTTCAGCTTATCTTCAACTGGTTATTCAGGTTGCTTGCTCTATATTTTAGTTGTAATTCCAGTTTGGTCCTGGAAGAAGATGAGTGTAACATACTCCGCTGCCATTTTGGATCTTCCGCCATAAATTTTACTTTCCATTAACATAGATAATAAAAATCTAAGCATATGAAATATCTAGGCAAATTTATAAAAACAGAAAGTAGATTAGAGGTTACGAGGGGATGGTAGTGGAGATGAGAAATTATTGCTTAATGTGTACAGAGTTTCCATTTGGGATTATTAATAAGTTTGTAAATAGGTAACTATGGTGGTTACCACTTAGTTTTCCACTTAAAAATAGAAAATGTTAAGTTTTATATATATATATATATATATATGTATATAACCATAGTAAATAAAGCATTTTTGACCATGTGTGGTTTATTACTTATTCAAAAACTAATAGAAATTACAGTTAACTTGGGGTTCTATTTCCTTCACATGAAAGAATTCACTAATTCTGTATTTCTGATCACAAATGTGATTAATTCTCCAAAGTTGTTCCTTTCAGAAGAGAAAGTTGGAAAACTTGAAATATGAGCAAGAAAAAGAAAACAGAAAAAAATAGTCAAAACAAACTTCTTACTTTAATTGGTTCAGGCTGCATCACAGGTGCAGGCATAGCAATGGCACTTGAAGCATAAACCTGGTGATATGTTCCTTGAACTCCATGATCAGAATAGGGCTAATACAAAAAAAGAAATGTATTGCTTTTCATTTATGATTTAAAAATATTCAGCACTACAATGTACTAGGCATTTTGCTACACAATGGAGAAACACAGATGCAAAACACATTTCCCATCTTTAACTTCTAGACTGATCTCAGACAGACAAGTACTCAAAATTACCGTAAGACCTATAAGACATGTATAGCGATGTGTGGGAAGAAAGATACGAGCTACCTGATTTAGTTTAAGGAAGTTGGGGAGGTAGCCAGTAAAGTTTTCTAGTGGAGTTGAAGGCTGAATTTGAAGGATTAGGGAAAGAAGATGGGAATACTATGTATAAAGATGTCGAGGCAACCAAGAACACATCTCATTTGGAAGACCTTTCTGGTATGGCTGGAGGAAAGAATATTCACAAAAGAGAGCTGAAAGAGAGGCATTAGAGCTAGAGGTAGGGAACAGATCATGTAAAAGCAGACTTCTGGCCTGTCCAACAGATGGTGGAACCATTTACTGAGATATGGGATATAAGAAAAGCAAGTTTGATGCTTATGTAATTGTGTGTGAGGGGTTTATATTACAGGGTGTCACCCCAAAATGTACACACACTTTAACAGTTGATAGCTTAATTTTGAGAATAAAATTATCTGTGGGACTCCTAGCGGTACACTGCTGATAGAAAGCTGCGGCCCCGTCGAAGTGTTTTCTGCTTAGCGGCCTACCTCTTTGCCTGCACCTTCTATAAGAAACAACATTAAAATAAAAGCATGCATAGCGTTTTTATGAAAATACAGAAATAGTAACAGTTATGAGCTAATATTAGCAGTTCCAGAAAAATCTTTTTCGAGTCCACTGGTTTAATACCAAAAGTAGATTGTGGCTAAAAATCTAGTGTTAAAGATTTCTTACCTCACTTCCTCTTCCCCTTTAAAACCAGAAAAAAACCAAAAAGAACCAATGACAGATTTTTAAAAAAATCTATCAATTAAACAAGGAAATACCCATTATCTCCAAAACATGAACAATTTAGAACATCTGACAAATGCTATGCAATCTGGACCCATATAAGCGAGGACTATGAAGCTTCCTCAGACTTCAGGAAAAATAAGGGTTTGCTTAAAAATCAATGTTCTAAAAGACCTATTGAAAAGTCTCAAGTGTAGGGGTATGCAGGCCAATGCAGCAGCAGGGAGTATCTTCACAGAGATCCAATTTCTTATTATTTAATAGCAGGGGATATGGAATTGAAGGAGAAATCATGTTTTCATATTTTTACCTACTGCCTTACCTTATAGCTGAGGAACACTGCTGGAGGTAAAACAGGTTGAAAGTAGAAAGGAAAGTAGCAATTACCACAACTCAATACAGAAATGATGCCCAGAATGCTAAAAACCAAGGGAAGAGCATCTCAACCAGGAGACTTACAACACCATGCAAAGCAGCTTCAGACAACAGCCTGATCTTCCTCCCATCCTCTATTTTGACAAGTAACTGGTCTCATGTAAAAATTAACATAAAGGTGAAAAGGAAAAGCAAGCAACTTAAGCATGCATATTGCCTCTTCTCCAACTACATTAAGGAAAGACAAAAGTTGAAGGGTGAGAAATTACCCTAGAAAAAGTGGAAAAGTTCAGATAAATATAACTCTTTTGAATCTCAAAGAAATTATAACAACATGATCTCTAAAAAGGAGTTCAAAAGAGAGATTTTAAGCCAACAAAAATTTATAGACAATGATGTAACCAAAGTGGCAGAGCTTGAGATAAAGAAGATTAAAAACGAAAGAGATGAGATGAGCTGGTTGCTCAGTGGTTAGAGTGTTGGCCTGAGCACCGAAGGGCCGCAGGTTTGATTCCCAGTCAAGGGCAAGTAGCTGGGTTGCAGGTTTGATTCGCCACATGGTTGGGATGCGTGTGGGAGGCAATCAATCATTGTATCTTGATGTTTCTCTCTCTTTCTCTTCTCCTCTCCTTTCCTGCATTCTGCTCTCTCTAAAAATCAATGGGAAAAATATCCTCTGGTGAGGACTAACAAAATAAAATAAAATAAAATACATAAAAGAGATGAAAGCCTGATTAGTCATAATAAAAATAGAACACAATGAGAAATATAGTCATAGCTACCTTGAAAAAGTTAAAAACAAGTACCATGACAAAAAAATTTACCTGAGATGATAGATATGAAAGACAAAAGGTGATGTAACATATGCATAGTTTTTATTCTATTATTGAAGTCACCCAGTCTGTGGAACTTTATTCTATCAGCCTTTGTGTAAACTAATACAAGTATCAAATAGTTATTTGGTTTTTGTTAATCCTCATGTGAGGATATTTTTCCATTGATTTTTAGAGAGTGGAAAGGAGGGGAGAGAGAGAGAGAGAAACATCAATCTTAGAGAGATACATCTGAGGATTGGTTGCCTCTTACATGTGCCATGACCAGGGCCAGGGATCAAGCCTGCAACAGAGGTATGAGCCATTGAGGGGAATCAAACTACGGGACCTTCAGTCTGTAAGCTGAGGCTCTATCCACTGAGCAACCAGCTAGGGCTCAGCAGTTCTTTGACAGCTAGTCTTATTTTCTTTCCGACTTAGAGACAAAAACATGTTGAACAAGAATGTAAGCACTCAAAGAACATAGCATCCAACGTGCCTTCTTTATCAAAGAGTATTTGCAGATGCAAGCAACCAAGTGATAAATGGAGGAAGAGATGAAGAACGAAGGAATCCCGGAAAAGGAATCTTTTTAGTAATCATTAAGATCCAACTGTGGGATTTATTGTTCAAGAACAAAATTATAATTTTATAAGTGTTAGCAATATAAAAATAGTACAAAACATTTAAACTGGGAGGTGGGTGCTAATTTCCTAATCTTTCACAACACTGATTTAAAACATGCATATACATTTCTTGGAAAATATATGGTAAGGTTATTAGTAATGGTTCAGGAATATAATTTAAAGACATGCTAGTCACCAGCTATAGTTATAAATTTGACTTACATTTTTGAAGGAAGAATTTAAAAAAATTTTTCTTGGCTTAATTTTTATGTGCTTTTAATTGACAGAACGTTAGCAACTAGATAGATTGATAGACAAACCAGAAGCAGTATTTGGTATCTTACTCTTTAAAGGAGATCGAGTTAGGAATGAGCCAAGTAAAGCGAACAGCTGATTTGAGAAATGATCTGAACTAGTGAAGAAGTCTAAGATGAAGCATTTTTAGATATAAAAAAGGGAAAAGATAAGATATGCAGCTTCAATGAAGGTCTTGAACAAATCCTTTAGAAAAGAAAAGTAACTGTGAGATAAGGTAGTAGAGATAAAGTACTTGGAGACTATTACATACTTCTGGAATGGAAGCTTCCATCAGAGATAGTGGAGGAGGAATGCACCCTCCATCTTGTGCAATTTCCACTGGTTGATAAAAAACCTCAGACGGTTGTAGGTATAGGAACGGAGCAGAAGAGGCAGGAGACTGAAACACAAAACCACAGTTCCAATTCACATGTGATTAGTTATGTCATTTAAACCAGATGACTTACCCAACAGATGAGAGAAATATTTGTTTTTCAGGGATAGCTTAGAAGTACCTCAGCAATGAATGAGGAACCCTGGGGTTATAAGGTCCAGTTGTGTAGATGTCATTAAAAAACTATCACTAGTAAGGACTACAAGTTCAGTACTTCAGAATGTCATCTCTAAACTCAGGTAATTTTATTAAGATCACTACTAAAGATTGTAATAATATAACTGATGGTATTTAAACTATCATAAACATCTATTCTCAGCTTTGTGACTTCGCATGGAGGTGGAAAATGTCAACAAAGATGAAACGACCTTTTGGTGGGCTACTATTTGTTATCAAAGTTGGGCGATGGAATAACTATTTGAGAGCATAGGTCAAACAAGCAAAATCTGAAGGCCAGAAAAATGTTAAAATTTCCACTAATACTAATAAAGAAGTAATTTTTCATGTTTTTGCAATACTCATTCATAAAATGCTTTCACCTACATAGTCTCATTTGATCTTTATAAAAATCATATGAGAAAACTTACAAAGGCATTACTTCTATTTCACAAATGAGGAAGCTGAGAAATACAGTGATTAAATAAACTGCCAAAGGTATCACAGTTAATAAATAAAAGAGAAAGGTCTCTAACCTAGTTCTCCTGATTTTAATATTCATGCAGTATTTACAAAAGCACAGTGAAAAAAGTTATTATTTACCTGAGGAACACTCCACTGCCACTGACCTGGTAGACACTGTGCAGGGGCCTAAAATGAAAGAAAAAAGACCCCACAGATAACAAGGGTTAAAACTATATTATCTATATGCCAAAGTGTGGAGTTAGATTCCTATACCTCAAATTATATATAAAAATTTACTTAGAATGGATCCAAGTCCAAAATTAAGACCTAGAACTATAAAACTATTACAAAAATGAGGTCATAAATCTCTATGACTCTGAATCAAGCAAATTTAAAAATTCTGACATCAAAAAAGCACAAGCAACAAAGCAAGAAAAGAAAAAAGATAAACTGAACATTAAAATTAAAATCAATGATGTGTTGGCAAGGATGTGAAAACATTAGAACTTTTGTAAATTGCTGGTAGGAGTGTAAACAGTATGACACGAAAAGGTTAAACATAGAGATACCATATAAATTCAGTAATTCGACTCTGAGGTGTAAGACCTAAGAGAGATGAAAACATGTCTGCACAACAACTTGTACAAAATGTTCATAGCAGCATTATTTATAGCAGCTCCCCATGCAAAATAAAGTGACCCAAATGTCCACTGTCTGCTGGATAAATAAAATGTAGTATATCTATGTAACGGAATATTACTCAGCCATGAAAAGGAATGAAATACGATACATGCTACCACATGGACAAATCATGAAAACATTATGTTAGGTGAAAGAATAATCACAAAAGATCACATTTTATTTTATTTATTTTGTGGGGATCAAATAATATTTTTATTTTGAATGTTGATATTTGAGGAAAGGAGTAAAATATTATTTTTAAAGAAGATCCTTTTAAAAATATATATTTTTATTGATTTCAGAGAGGAAGGGCTTAAGAAAATATTTTAATAAATATATTTGAAATAAAATGATTTACATTTAGATTTGTTAGATAAATGAAATCACTACTTATGAAGTGAGAAACACAATGGAGATAAAACCTGACTAAACCATGAATTACCTGATTTGATTAGCAAAAATTGATAAAGCTATCAATCTTGAATTTGTAAAAAGAAAGGGTAAGGGACTATTTTTATTAAAATGGGAATTTTAAATATAGACTGATGATGAATATATAACTGAAAAGAAATATGTGAAGTGAAATTATTTCTTATATTGTAAAATATATTACAAGTTGGTACCAAAATCTTTCCTAAGTATATAAAGGTAACATACTTTCAGTTTTATAACTGCAAGGAGAAAACCAGAGTTAAAGTATAAAATTAAATTGCATTAGAAAATTTCCAGAATACATCTGCTGTGTTAAGTGAGCTACAGCTGTATGTTAATCGATCAATACAAAAAAGGAGCTGGCTCAACAGGGTGCAAGCAGAAAGGGACTTTTACTTTTTCACCTTCCACTTTGAAAGCACTGTGCTGAGCTGTTCTTCCTTGCCCTTGGATAAACATGAGGACAGATCACTTTTGCATGTGGTAGATTCCAAACGCTGATCTCTAGTTAGGAACTTTTGATTCCAGCGAGACCACTCTAGCCCCTGATTCTAGAAGTTTACTTTACACAGATTATTTCTCTATTAAGGTAATTTCTCTAGAGTGTTTTTGGAAAGAGTCTCTTCTGTGAGGTTCACACCTTGCTCTTGGGAAACATAACCTTTGCTTGCTGTGGAAGTTTAACACATTCCCGCTGGAGACCTTCTCTCCTGGCTCTGCCTCCCACAGATCACTCCAGCTTTTTCTCTGAACTTTTTTTTAGGAGAGATCTGGTCCAAGTGATACCATCTCACAAATTTCAAGGGAATATTAAGCTTAGTTATTTTCAGAAGTCCTCTTCACTTGGTTGAGGAGGACTCTTAGCTCTTTTGTTAAGCCTCCTCCTTACCAATCTTCCCTATCAATCTCATCCTCTCCTCATATGTGCACAAGGTGGGCATTGAGTTAAGGGTCCCAAAACCAAATGATTTCACATTTGGTTTCTCATGTTAAATGGTCTGGTACTTAATGTTCTGTGTTTGGGGCCTCTGCTGAAAATCTGAGATAGTTCAGGAAAAGTTATGCTACATATATAAATAAGTATCATTAAGTTCTATTTTTAGTAAGTGAAAGTAACACGTTAGTTTTATATTTAGCGTAGTAATATAGTAATAAGTGACCTCCCTGAAACCCAGTCTAATACCAGAAAGAATTCCAATGACCTTAACATTTCATGTGGGTCTGTTTTAAAATTTCAAAAAGAAAAAAAATAAATAAATGCATTCTCTTTCACTATTTCAGAGGTATGAAAGAATGTGGTTTTATTTGTGAAGAGGTGGGCAAACTTTTTTTGTAAAGGGCCAGAAGGTGAACATTTTAAGCTTTGCAGATCATAATATCTCTGTTGTAAGTATTCAACTGTGCCACAGCAGCACAAAAACATCCACAGACAATATCCTATATAATAAAGAGGTGATATGCAAATTGATCATCACGCCCTTGCACAAAGATGGCCGCTCCAATGTGGTCACAAGATGGCTGTGCCCATGTCATCACAAGATGGCCACCACAAGCTGGCCAGCAGGGTAGGGCAGTTGGGGGCAACCGGGATGACAGTTGGGCGGGACCAGGGCTGCAGGGGAGAGCAGTTAGGGGCAACCAGGCCAGCAGGGAGGGCAGTTAGGGGTGACCAGGCTGGCAGGAGAGGGCAGTTGGGGCAACCAGGCTGGCTGGGGAGGGCAGTTGGGTGGGACCAGGTCAGCAGGGGAGGGCAGTTGGGGATGATTGGGTCGACAGGGGAGCAGTTAGGCGTTGATAAAGCTAGCAGGGGAATGGTTACGGGGGCAATCAGGCTGGCAGGCAGAAGCAGTTAGGGGCAATAAGGCAGGCAGGCAGGTGAGCGGTTGGGAGCCAGGAGTCCTGGATTGTGAGAGAGATGTCCGATTGCCGGTTTAGGCCTAATCCCTAAACGGGCAGTCGGACATTCCCCAAGAGGTCCCAGATTGGACAGGGTTCAGGCTTGGCTGAGGGCCACTCCCATCCCCCAGTGCACAAATTTCATGCACCGGGCCTCTAGTATAAACATATATGGCTGTAGTTCAACTATGCCTTATTTACAAAACAACAAAATAGTAGGGCATTACAGTTCACTTATCCCAGTCTCCAATAAGAATGAAAAAAAAAATGCTGGTTAACCAAAAGATGCTATCATAATATCATTACAATATAATCGTTATTTTAATGTACGTTACAACTGACCCTTTAACAACAATGGTTTGAAATGTGTCGGTCCATTTATACATGGATGTTTTTAATAAATGCTGGCCCTCAATATTTATTTTCAATAAAATTGGCTCTCCACATCCCCTAGATTTTGCATAGATGAATTCAAACAACTGAGGATGTGAAAGACAGACTACATGCATTTTTCTATGCCATCCTATATAATAAAAGGGAAATATGCAAATTGACTGTAACAGCAGAACTACTGAGAATGACTGGTCACTATGACACACACTAACCACCAAGGGGCAGACGCTCAATGCAGGAGCTGCCCCCTGGTGGTCAGTGCACTTCCATAGGGGGTGCTCTGCTCAGCCACAAGCCAGTACAGCAGTGGTGGTGGGAGCTCTCCCGCCTCCTCAGAAGTGCTAAGGATGTCCAACTACAGCTTAGGCCCGCTCCCCTCTGGCAAGTGGACATCCCCCGAGGGTTCCCAGGCTGCCAGAGGGATGTCTGACTGCCAATCCTCTGGGAATGGACCTAAGCCAGCAGATGGACATCCCCCGAGGTGTCCCAGACTGTGAGAGGGCACAGGCCGGGCTGAGGGACGCCCCCCACCCCAAGTGCACAAATTTTTGTGTACTGGGCTCTAATTTTATATAAGCACCCAAGGATTTTGGTGTCCGTGGGTATGGAGTGGTGGGTCCTGGAACCAATCCCAAAACTCAAGTTATACTGGAGTGTGTGTGGCAGGGGTCAGTGCCCCTAATCTCCTCAGTATTCAAGGGTCGACTATATATTAAATACGGTAACAAGAAATTAATATAATGTTAACAGTAACATTAAAAATTCAGTCTATGGTCCAATATCTATATCTTACTTTAAGAATTACTTCTAAAGACTTTTTAGATTGTTAGGGGAACAAAACTGATCTAATATATTTTGTTAAAGGAAGCAAATAATCCATCTTCCTGTATGATATTGTTTACTCTTCCTATAAACCCCTGTAAGAACCCCCCCCCGCCAAAAAAAATTGCTATCAAGGCTTAACTATCTCTTTAATTATTAGAGTATGTGTATGAGAAAGAATAAAATGAAAGATATCAAAAAAAGGACTAAAGTGATCAAGGAAGATTTTTACTGTACTAATTTAATGTTTACCTGGTAGTGATATGCAGACTGCTGATAAACAGGCTGAGTTACCATCACAGGGGAACTAGATATAGAACGTGACTATGAGAGGAAAGAAAATGGAAAATTATTTTAGACAAAGTTTTAAAAAATAGTTTATAATAAAACTTATTTCAACTTGTTACCTAACTCCAGGCAACTTATAGTTTATTATTGGAAATGTCATTTTCCCACCTCTTATTGATATTACTAACTCCACTTAAGTTTATTAAAATCATCCATGTGGTTTTATTTTCATGGTAATGTTAAAACCACCATAAGAAATATTGCTTTTAGTCCAAAGATTATGAAAATATAGGTCTAAGAATATTCAGAGGGCAATGGAAGCTAGACTTAAGGTGTCCCTGCCTATTTCCATTGTGGAGACCAGCAGTAGATAGTTAATGTATACATAGCATTTAGACTTGAAAGAACTGGTTTCCGACTACTTATACATAATCAACATTCTATTTCCTTGTGATACATTTAATTAAAGCAAGTATATAATTTATTGAAGCACTTGTTAAATTCTATTTTATTCATTTGACATTTAAATGAATTAATCACCCAATAAACTTACAAGTGAACATCTAACACTCAATTATTCAAAGTAATAGAGTAAATCCCCTAATTTAAAACCAGATTATTAATAAGACAGGCAAATTGTTTTAAGACAGTAAAATAGGCTTTAATGATAAGCAATTAAAATTCATTTTCTAATAACAGGGATGTAATTTATATTGTTTTAATGTTTTACCCCAGTAATTAAAGAAAAGTATCATAGCTTTCTTTGCACAATCTGCAGACTATATCATATGCTACTAAAATTGCACCATAGATTAACATTGAAAAATAATAATTTATTAATAGATTATAGGAGGAGCAAAACATGATCTCAGCAGATACAAAAAAGCATTTGTTAAATTCAATAACTTTCATGATAAAAACCTTTAGCAAACAGAATAAAAAGAAACATTTTAAACTGATTTAGGGCATTAATTCTTCATCAGGTTTGACTCTGTCCCTATAGGAAACATTTGGCAATATTTTTGGTTTTCTAAATGTAGGGAGGCTAAGACACTGCTAAACATCCTAAATATACAGGGCAGCCTTCCACAACAAAAAAATCATCTGGCCCAAAATGTCAGTAGTGCTGAAGTTGAAAAATAAGACTTTTAACCCTGGTTAAAATTAAGAGTATTTTTGAAAATCTACATGCGTATTTATGTATGTATGTATGTATGTATGTATGTATGTATGTATGTACAGGGTGCTCCCCAAAATATATATACACTTTTTTTCTGATAGTGCAATTTATGTTACTTTCTTTTCAGATTTAACCCACTGGAATTAATAATTATTCAAAGTGTGCATACATTTTTTGGGGAACCTTATATATGTATATGTGTGTGTACAAATAAAACATTAATGGCAACTCACTGGACTTGTTTTCTCTTTCAAAACAAGGTCATTGTGTTATTGCATAAACATAATTGCAGAGGTACTGCCAGTGCAATAACTCAATGGGGAAAAACATGAGAAACAAAAGAGCAGGAAGCAACAGAGGTATATTGCATCATAAACGTCTGTCTCTGTGTCAGTTTGGCAGTTGAAATATCAACGTTTAAAAATCAAAAGCATTAGTACACATCAACCACAATGTATTGAAAAAATGGGATTAAAAACATATACTACTCAAACTACAGCGTACCTCAGAATCAATTCAACAAAAAATATGTCAAACTTTAAAAAAATATATATTTTTATTGATTTCAGAGAGGAAAGAAGAGGGAGAGATAGAAACATCAATGATGAGAGAGAATCATTGATCAGCTGCCTCCTGCAACCCCCTACTGGGGATTGAGCCCTTGATCGGAATCAAACATGGGTCCCTTTAGTCCGCAGGCCAACGCTCTATCCACTGAGCCAAACCAGCCAGAGCGTGACAAACTTTTTTATGGAGAAAAGGAAATTTGATTGATGGACAGAAATAAAAGAGGACCTAAATAAGTGTTCACTAGTAAGAAAATTTAATATACCCAAATGTTCCAAATTATTCTATATATTGAATCCAATTCTAACTAGAACCCAAAAAGGCTTTTCAGAGAATGGAATAAGCAGAATTATAACATTTATATTTATAAAAGCAAAAACTTAAAGATAGATGAGAGACTCCTGAAGAGCACAGTGCCAAAATTGCCCTGTCAGACTTCATGATTCATTATAAGCAACAGGAATTAAATGGAATTGGGAAGGGCAGAGCTGGAACAGAGAGCTCAGAAAGAGACCCACACATGGAAACTTGGCATTTGATAGAGGATTTGTGTCAAGACTGGAAGAGAATAGATTAGTCAACACAAACTCCGGATTTGATATCTACATATGACAAACAGCAACACGACAATATTATCTAAATAAAATATAGAATACCTGTATTCTTTTTTTAAATTTTGTTTTATTGCTTAAAGTATTACAAAGAGTGTTAAATACGTCTCCACTTTTTTCCCTTGACCTTCCCCCCTCCTCCCCTACCTCTCAATATCTTGTGTCCATTGATTATGTTTATATGCATGCATACAAGTCTTTCAGTTGATCTCTTAACTCCCCCCAACCCTCCCCAGCCTTCCAGCTGTAGCTTGATAGTCTGTTCAATGCTGTTCTGCTTCTGTATCTGTTTATGTTAATCAATTTATAATGGTCTTTATTATCCATAAATAAGTGAGATCATGTGGTATTTTTCTTTCATTGACTGGCTTATTTCACTTAGCATAATGCTCTCCAGTTCCATCCACGCTGCTGCAAATGATAATAACTCCTTTTTACAGCAGCATAGTATTCCATTGTGTAGATGTACCATAGTTTTCTAATCTATTCATCTGCTGATGGGCACTTAGGCTGTTTCCAAATCTTAGCTATGGTAAATTGTGCTGCTATGAACATAGGGATGCATATATATCCTTTCTGATTGGTGTTTCTGGTTTCTTGGAATATATTCCCAGAAGTGGGATCACAGGATCACATGGGAGTTCCATTTTTAATTTTCCTGTATTCTTTTTTAAAAAATGTTTTTTAATTGATTTTAGAGAGACAGGAAGAGGGTTAGGGTCTAGTTAACATCCATCACCACACCTAGGACCTTTTCTATTCTTAAACAAAATACACAGATACAAAGTTTTATAAACTTAACGAAACCAAACCCACAGTATATAGGATGCCTAAACTATTTAAAATTATGATAAATTTCAGTCATCAACTTAAAAATGAGAGTATTCTATAATTTTTCAAAAACAATTAGAAGCTTTAGAAGCAAAAACTTTAAAAATTACTTGTCTTAGACAAACTTATGGCACATACAAGATTTGAATGTTTATTTTAGTATAGATTGTAGAAAAACTTAAAATGTCCCTCAATTAGGGAATATACACTCATACAATGGAATATTATAACATTTTAAAATAAATCAACCAGAAATACTAGAATCAACTTGGTTTAATCTAAAAGACTTACTTATATAGTGTCTAAAAACCACCCAATACTGTATGTGGTTTAAGCGTACCCATATTTGTAGTAAAACATAAAAACAGGAACGATATTCTGGTTATCTCTGAGGCGGAAAGGGAGAATGGGAGCAAGAAGAGTTTATTTGAATTTACCATATTTTATTCTTCCCATTAAAAATCTTGTTAAATATGGCTCACTGTTAACATATATTAAACTTGAGTGGTAGCTACATGGCTATTATATTATTATCTGTACTTGGCTGTGGTTGACATTTTTTGAAAATAAAATATTTAAAAATTGATAGTAATAGGTGGGAACCTTTCTAAATTACTTACAGGCCAAGGTGGTGGGGCGGAAGGTACCTCTGGAGTATGAAAATAAGCAACGCCATTATGATAAGTGTAAGGATATCCAGTTGAAGTTGTTAGGTACATTGTTCCAGCTGCTGGCATTATACTGGAACCTAAAGATTAAATACTAATTGAAATGCTAAATTTAACTTTAAAAACTGTAATTTCTTAACACTGGAAAATGTTTATCTCAATACACCTATATAGTTACAGTAAAAATTGAATGTTATTTTTTAATTCTCTATGTTAAAATATCTTTGAAGTATATATTTTCAAACTTACTACCTTAAAACTTTTATTAGCTTAAGGTGCATAAAAAAGAAACAACTTTAATAAGAAATACTAAAATTTCACCAATTCAAATTTTAATATGAATAAAATGAAACACAAAGCTAACAAATAGATTAGATTATTATTTTTACAATGTAAATTACATGTAATTCATTTACTCTACAGTCACTGTAGTGAAGTTCCTAGACTTTAATAAGACCATTTTTTTTTGTAAAAGGCCAACGGTGAGGGAGGCAGTGAAGTTGGAGGAAATTCTACTTTCTGGAAGACATTTTGGTTCCACCCTACAAATTCTAAATGATAAATACCAAATCAAAATGAAACTCGATATCTGATAACTTCTAAGTCAAAAACAGAACAGTCCAAATGAACACAATCTATTAATTTGTCAACAGATGTATAATAAGTACCTAATGTTTTAAACATTCCAGTAGACACTAGAATAAAGAGTAAGAAAACTTAGTTACCAATTTTATGTGATATTGCTCCTTCTAGCTGAAGACTCTGTTAGAGATTTTAATAAATATTATAGCTAAAATCTATAAAGAGGGCTAATTTAGTAAATGGGAAGAGTGAGGGGGAAAAAAGAGAAAAGAAAGCATTACAGAAATTTGAGGAAGGCACATAATTTGGCCAATTCTTAAAGCTTTTGGGACTGTTCCTTCTAATAATTATAATACATGTGGTTGGATTATAGAACATACGTAACCATAGTTTCTGATATTGGGTCTATATTTTAACTTTCAGTACTTTCAAGTTACTTTTCTAAATCACTTCCAATTACTTTTGCAATTTTAAATATATTTTTATCTGATTTTCCCTTTAAAGATGTAACTATATGGAATATATTTAAGCATCATTATTCAGGTAAAATAGCCCCTCCCCAATCTAGTATATATTAATTTGAGACGAGAAATATTCATTTGGCCACCAAATTTGCCAAAGTAACTTATTAAATGCAAGGAACATGATATTTTAATGAAGTTCTACCAAAAGTTTAATATTTAAAAAAAGAACCATGTAAAAATATTGAAAAATACATTAGTTGTTAATACATACGAGGGATCCCTACTTGTTGTTTTCTTATTGCTGGACCAATGTTTAGTTTCTTATCCTTATAATTGAGTTTTTCAGCCTAAAATAAGAAAAAAAAATTATTTTATTATTTTGGTACTATTGTATATAAAACCAATAAGGAAAATTAGTAGAACATTGCTACTATAAACAAGGAGAACTGAGTACATATTATTTAATATACAATTCAAAATCTATTTTTTCTAAACAAATGTCACATTTGCCAAATTTAAGTCCTTTTTAAAACTCAGACTATTACATTCTTTGACAGCATCAAGTCACAGTGGAAAGGGCAAAGTTTTCGGATTTAAACAGATCTAGTCTGAATCTATTGCTCTGACCCTAATTCTTCATCTGAAACACAGTCAATCCTCTCTTCATGGATTTGGGAATTAATCTACTCATTAAAATTTATTTGTAATCCCAAATCAATACTCATGGCAATTTAGCGGTTATTAGCTGGCAAGAGAGAGGTAAAAAATGTGAACTGCCTGACACACATGGTTTCCCGTTGAGATCAAAGAAGGCGACACTGTCTTACGTCAGCTTTCATCCTGTAAACAAGTGTCCTTCCTGTGGTCTGTAGAGTGCTGCGTGTTTGCATTTCTGTCTTTATGTTGGTGCTTCTGCTACCTAAAATGGCCTTTGAGTATGTGCTGAGGCGCTGCTCAGGGTTCTTAGGTGTGAGAAGGCTGTCATGTGCCTTATGGAGAAGTGGTGGACTTACTGCAGGCATGAGCTGCAGTGCTGTTGGCCATGAAATCAATATTAATGAATCAATAATAAATACTAAGTATGTCTTTAAACAGAAACACACATAAAATAAAGTTATGTATTGATTGGTTGATGAAAATATTGTGGGCAGAAGCTTGTGGGAACCTAGCCATATACTTCTAGAAACAGCAGTTCAATATTTGCTAATTTAATATTTGTGGTAACTTCTTATAGAACACTGCTACTATAAACAAGGAGAACTGAGTACATATTTAATATGCAATTCAAAATCTATTTTTTAAAATTAAATGTCACATTTGCCAGATTTAAGTTATCACCCCAAATTACAGGCTACAGATTTTTAAAATATGAATGTTCTCAGTGCATATATTTTCATAGAAGGGGAAATAATCAAAGATAACCTCATTCTAGAAATCCATATGTTTTTTAGGAATTTAAAGTGCTATTAACACTCAGAAAATATATATCCCCACATTCTTAGCTTAAGCAAATAAAGTAAAAAATTAGATTACAACTCCATAACCATACTCATGTAATGATTTGAAATTTGTTTTTCTGCAGATAAAGTTTCTCTTTAATGCTTTTTAGAATTAATTCAATTTTTTTGTAGGCTAATGTCAATCTTAAGATGCAAATAAATTAAAAAAATTTTTAGCAACTGATCAGGTACTGAAACTGTACTATTAAAATAAACACCAAAAAGAATTACTTTGAAAGAAATTCCAAAAAAAAAAGTTAAATATTAAAATTATCTTACCTCTTGTAAAATTTTTTGTGCATCTTCTTGTGTTTCAAAAGTGATGAAACCATACCTAAATAAATGAATTATTTTCTTAGAACATTAGAGTTATATTAAAAAACTTTTCAAAATTTGTTTTTTAAGAATGGGCCACTGTAAGAGTGAGCGTTTTTCTATGGTGCATCAGCATAAAAAACTTAGAATTTTTAGAGGATAGTGAGTGAAACTTAACACTATCCCTTCCTCTTACTGTCAAGGGACTAAGAGAAAAAAACTTAGGGATCTTGAAATAGTTTCAGATCTGAACTGCATAAGACAGAAGAGCATGAGAGATACATGTTTTGGCTTTCAAATTAGGTTGCAATAAATTTCAGTCCAGAGCAATAATCTCTTTTTAAAATAATAGAGGTTTGGCTTAAATAGAAATAAAAAAATTTTTAGTTAAAAAATTTTAACACAAAAGAACTTTTACATTGGTAAATGAGTATATAAATACATTAATTACTATTATGAGCACATATAAACTGATAAAACAATTATGTATTTCCTAAACAAATTAAACTAGAAATATGTACAATGCAGACTTTATACCTATTTTTTCATATATAATTGTTACTTTCAGGGTATAATTCATATAACATTCAAGATAAAAATACATGTTCAAAAAAAGCCAAAACAGATGGACAAAAAGAAATAAAAAGCATATCCCTTCAAAATGTAATTTCTATTTAGATAACTTAAGGAAACTTTTTCGAGTGGTGCTATGTTTCTTATTATTATATAAAGTTTCTTTTTTTTAAACAAAGGAATTTCTATTTTTTATTTGGCTAAACACTAAACAAGGGTTAAGGAAATATTTTTACGCTGAATTTTTTGGTAGAACACATACATCACTCAGTGGAAAAGGCATAAAAATAGTTTATATGTATTTCTATGTGATTATCAATGATAAAATAGATATTACCAAAATACTGCCAATTCTATAAGCTAAACAAAAGAAATACAATCTCACTTTATCCTAATATTGTTCATCAGTCTGAGGAAGTCTCTCATCTGTTCAGAAAAAACCTCTCCGCAGAATCCCATTCTCTTCCAAAGTACCCACTTGTCTTTTTTAAAAAAATGTATTTTATTGATTTTTCACAGAGAGGAATAGAGAGTTAGAAACATCGATCAGCTGCCTCCTGCACAACCCCCACTGGGGATGTGCCTGCAACCAAGGTACATGCCCTTGACCGGAATCGAACCTGGGACCCTTGAAGCCACAGGCTGACGCTCTATCCACTGAGCCAAACCAGTTAGGGCCCTACTTGTCTTGTTGTTTGCCTCTAGTTTTCTATCACTTCATTGGTCCCTTCTCTTATGCCTATAAATACATATGTCTTGCCTCTCTTTCAAGAAAACAAATATGTACAATCTTTCTCTGATCTCTACTGCCTTAACTATTTTCTTTAACTTTGCAGTCAAACTTCTTAGGTAAGTACACTATGTAAAACTACCTTTTTCTTCTCTGAAATTTGGCTTTTGCATTTACCAATCCACTGAAACAGCCCTAAGGTCATTAGACATTTCTAGACAAATCCTACTGCTTTCTTCTCATTTTCATTCTTCTTAAGAAATTAAAAATTATTAAGTTATATTTCTCAGATTAGTCCCTTAATGAGGTCTCTGAGGCACAACCTACGGAGATTCCTTTGTGTGAGCTTTTTTCAAATAAAGCTCGCTTTAATCTAAAGCAGGTATGTAGTTCCACAAAATCTGATTCCTTTAGCCTCTGGTTCCTTAGCTATTGGACATTAAGTGCTTGCTATGTAACACTGACTGGTCCCTTAGCCCATGCAGGAGTAATTCCCAACAAATCATAGTGTCCCCCTTCCTCCAACACCACACACACACACACACACACACACACACACACACACTGACGAGGGCAAACAGTAGGAGGAAAGAAGACTGCACAAAAATCTCTTTTAAAACAATGGCACCAAATAAGTTAGCATGCAAAACCTAGTCACCTAATAAAAACACAGCTGCTAATTCTACGTACATCTATAGCAATACTAACCCTTTAGACACTCCAGCTCTGTCGTTTACAATCTTCACTTCTTTCACAGACCCATACTGGGAAAAAAATTTTCTTAAATCATTTTCATTTGTCTAATGGCATAAAAAAACAAAAACATTTTTTAATTGATAAAAGATGTAGAAACTCATGCTTGTTTTAGAGACAGAAAAGTTTATAAATAAATAGTATGAATGAATATAAGAATACCTCTCATTAAAACAGTAGATGAAACAACTAGGTTATTAAAATCAATATATGTAAATACTTTGCTTTATTCAGTAACTACCTTGTTAAACATAGTTTAATAGTAAAAAAGTTTTAAGCTGAATTGTTTTAAAACTACAAAGAAAGTTCAGTATTTAAAGGAATTCTAGTTGGCCAGTTAAAAATGTAATTTGAATTAGGCATGTCTAATTATAGTAAGGTAATACAGGTATCTCATGCTGTTCAAAGGTTTGCATGACACCACTGCTTTTACAGAAGACCTACATTAGTACCTGTTTTTGCTAACCAAAAGAAATCCAAAGAGGACTTCTGCTTTTATGAGAAAAGGCGAAAAGTGAAAATACGCTCAGCTTTTGTTTTGCCGCAAGCCCTTACAGAGGCAGTGTGCAACACAAGCAAAAAGAGTGACCCTGCTCAGCTCCTCCACTGGGACTGCCCTCGCAGCTCAGCATCAAACTGCTATAGCCCTGAGCTGTGCCCGCGAGCATCTGTGCTTTATCTCGATTTATTTTGGTCATCCCTGAGCGAGATGTGTCCTGAGGTGTCAGAAAAGCCTGAGAGAGTGCATAAAGACGCTATGCTTAGCTTAAAACTGGACGCAATTAAACATATTTGGTATGATTTGGTTGAGTATTTTGGGGGCCTGGGAACCACTAAAATTTTTTCCGTATGTATTTATGTCCTCGCTTCAGAACATTTTAGTTTATGAAAGGTTTCGTGGGAATGCTCTACTTTCAGAAAGTGGAGGAAACGTATGTTCCTAGAGGGCTCACATGAAGGCAGTGGAACTAAGTTGTGTTGGCCTACACCAGTCACTTTTAATCAGCATAGTATCCTGGAAGAGTATGGTCTTAGGAAAGGAATATATTTCCAAAATATATTCCAAAAGTATGTGAACTCAATTTGTGATAACAATGAAGTAGTTAAACGATTTAAAGTTTTTGGATGCTTAATCATATTCAATATACATTTTAGCTAAATAGACATTATAATATTAAAAATAAAATTTGAATTATAATTAGACTATAATGTATAAGATATTTACAAAGATAGTTTTGACATATCTGGCTTTTAAAAAATATTTTTATTGACTTCAGAGTGGGAGAGGGAGATAGCAACATCAATGATGAGAGAGAATCATTGATTAGTTGCCTCCTGCACGATCAAGCCCGCAACCCAGGCATGTGCCCTTGACCAGAATTGAAACCTGCACCCTTCAGTCTGCAGGCCAATCCTCTATCCATGGATCCAAACCGGCGAGGGCTGGCATATTTAGTTTTTAAAAAATATATTTTATTGATTTTTTACAGAGAAGAAGGGAGGGATAGAGAGCTAGAAACATTGATAAGAGAGAAACATCGATCAGCTGCCTCCTGCACGCCCCCTACTGGGGATGTGCCCGCAACCAAGGCACATGCTCTTGACCGGAATCAAACCTGGGATCCTTCAGTCCGCAGGCCTACGCTCTATCCACGGAGCCAAACCGGCTAGGGCTGGCATATTTAGCTTTAACTAGTCTCCTAGTAGACTTCTAGCACCTTTCTTACGGTATTTATATTAAACTAGGGGCCTGGTGCACAAAAATTTGTGCACTTGCGGGGGGGAGGGTGCCCTCAGCCTGGCCTGTGCCCTCTCAGTCTGGGGCCCCTCAGAGGATGTCCACCAGCTGGCGTGCCTGGCCAGCCTGGGTGAGGGGCTGAGGGCCGTTTTCAGGCTGCCCACAGCTCCCATTGACCCAACATCCCAGCGAGGCTGGCTGGAATCAGGTTTCTGGGGTTTATTTATCTTCTATAATTGAAACTTTGTTGCTTTGAGCAGAGCCACAGTTGGCCTAGGCAGGCAGTTTCCTCCATCGCTGGTGCAATGGAAGCCTCTTGTTTGTTTTAGCTCCATGACTGCTGGCCGCCATCTTGGATGGGTTAATTTGCATGCAGCTGCTCTGATTGGCTGGTGGGTGTGGCTTAGGTGTAACGGCATTATGGTCAATTTTCATATTACTCTTTTATTAGCTTAGATTGTTGCCATTTCATTTTCTGGATCAGCTATACCTATTTGCCCATAAGAGGATCTTTAAATATCCCTAGAAAGATTTTTCTTTATAGACATAGGTAAGCACATGCTTAGAGCAGGGCTAATGCCTTTTGAGTTCCACTGCCACCTTACTACCTAAATATATTAGTGTTTTTTAGTTAGAACCTAAAGCCTGCTACAGTGGATCATGACAAATACTGAGTTAACCTAAGAATAAATGAATGATTCTTATTTCAGTAAGTATAAAATGTAATTAACACCAGAATAAGAATTTCTATTGGAGATTTGAAAACAAATTAATTCAAAGTATTTTCTGGTAAAGAATCAATAGCTCAATTTTGCAATTCAAACTTAAAGGAGACAGAAAGTCAAGATGATTAAATATTACAGAGATGGGCTTCTAAAAAAAGTTTTAAAAAGTTTGAGACTGCTTGGGGCTACAGTAAACTGTTTCATTGTGGGAATTTATCTATGATTTTGGAAAAGGTTTAAGTATAAGGGAGGGACTCCAGCAGTTACCCTAAAGCTATGACTGCATTTTAACAACGTAGCCTCCAAATTCCACTTTGTAGTTTTCAGTAAGTTAGAATAATGTAGTCATATAAATGTTTACATTTACTGATGAGATATTTAAAAAATACACTAAGTTGTTTTGATATAAATCCTGAACAAGAACAATCAACTTGATTATTTATGGTCTGCCATTAATATTTTCCATAGAAATAAAATCTTTTTAAAAATAAGCATTTCATAAGAAATCATTTTTCTTTCTTTTTAGTGAATTGTTCTTTTAGTTGCTTAAGATTCCACTTACAATATCCTTGCATGACTTTTTGTAGGTGTTTACTATATGGATGTACTGTAAAACATCTCACAAAGTATGCCTCTCTGAAATAGCTGATTATATTATTTAAATACTAGGGGCCCGGTGCACGAAATTTGTGCACGGGTAAGTGGGGGAGGGGGAGGGCAGGTGGGGAGTTCCCTCAGCCCAACCTGCACCCTCCCCAGTTGGGGAGCCCTCAGGAGATGTGCTACTGATGGCTTTGGTCTACTTCATGTGATTCTCTGCTCTCTGCTGGGCCTGTCTGCTCCACACCATGGGGATGGGCAAGCAGGCCCTGCTGGGTGCTGCCTGCAGGTCGATTGCCTGCTCCCTGGTCACCCCACTTGCCTGCTCTCTGGTGGATGCAGTTACCACCCAGCAGTCCGTGCTGGGTGCTGCCTGTAGATCCCTATTGCTTGCTCCATGGTTGCCCTGCTTGCCTGCTCCCCAATTGCCACTGCCACCACCCAGCAGGGTACCCTGCTGGTGCTGTCTGTGGGTCCTGATTTGCTCCCCCTTCGCCACAGCCACAGCTCAGCAGGCCCTGCTGTGTGCTGCCTGCTGGTCCTAATGCCTGTTTTCTAGTGGCCCCCTTGCCTGTTCCCCCATGGTGGCCACCACTGCCCAGCAGACCCTGCTGTGTGCTGCCTGCAGCATGTCTGTCTGCTAGGGGGTCACCACAGTGACCTCCCAGAGATTCCTTGCTCCCCCATGGCAGTGCAGCAGCCCTTGCTGGGTGCTGCCTGCAGTCGGATTACCGGCTCTCTGGTCACCCTGCTTCCCTGTTCTCCCATGACCCAGCAGGCCCTGCCGTGTGCTACCTGCAGCCCCCACTCGTCTGCGCGGTGACCTCCAAGCAGGCCCTGCCGGGTGCTGCTTGAGGGTCCCATTGCTTTCTCTCCCATCGCTTGCTTAGCGCCCTGTGATGAACGATGGGACACGCCTCTCTGGGTGCCAGAAGGCGCTTTTAGCACCAGCCGCCCAGTCTGATCAGACCCAGGAGCCAGGCAGGCATGCAGGGCGCTAAGTGTCGGC